>APFE030377038.1:92405-168893 GCA_000404065.3 Pinus taeda | reverse complement strand
GAGAACAAGAAAAACTCTTACATCTTGGTCTTCTTAATCTTGGAAACTCTTCTAAGAAAGCCTTAGTCGCCCAACAACAACCAAATTCAAAGAATCCTAAGAAGCTCTATCCTAAAAAGAATGGTCCTAAACCAAACAAGGGTCCTAAGCAATTTCAGTCTCAAAATGAAAAATCATTTCAACAAAATGATAAGGCAAATAAAAACAAAGGGAATAAGACGGATAGACATTGCCACTTTTGTAATCGAGATGGCCACTTAGAATCCAAATGCTTTAAGAAGATGGAAGCCTTGGAAGCAGCAATGAAGAAGCATAACATCCATTTGGAGCACTCTTCAACTTCAACTTCACTTCAAGAATAACACTTTCTGCATGTGGTTGTCAAGCATCTCGGTCTGGTTATGCACTAAATGTGTCTTCTTCTTCTCATTCTCATGAGTGGCTCATTGATTCTGGAGCTTTTTATCACATGGCCAAAAACAAAGCCATGTTTTCTTCTTTAAATGATTGTAACACCAAAAATATATTTGTTGGTGGTGATAGATCTCTTAGTGTTGTAGGCACTGGAACTGTTCATCTAGACAATGGTCAATTTAATGATGTATTATGTGTTCCAACCTTATCCTGCAACCTTATATCTGTATATCAGATAACTCATTCAGGTGAAGGTAAAACCATTGAATTTCACCTCTCAATGTTGCAATTAAGGACCTAAGAGATCCTAAACAAATCTTAGCTACTGACATTGCTGATGATTCTACAAGGTTGTATAAGTTTAAAAACTTTGGGTCATCAACTCTTTTCTCGGTATTTGTTGCTCATAATGATGAAGTGAGCAAACTTTGGCATGAGCGGTTTGGTCACTTAAACTATCGCTCCCTTCAAAATCTATGTAAAGAAAATATGGTGACAGGTATTCCTATGGTATCTTGCAGAGATGGTGTTTGTTCAGGATGTGTACTCAGAAAACATCATCGAGATAGTTTTGAAAAACGCGCCTCTTGGCACGCTTTAACCCCTCTACAACTTGTGCATAGTGATTTATGTGGTCCACTTCCAGTTGTTTCATTCTCTAGCTACAGGTATTTCTTAACTTTCATTGATGATTTCTCCAAACGCACTTGGTTATACTTCTTAAAACTCAAGAGTGAAGTATTTAGCATGTTCTTGGCCTTTAAGGCCTTTGTTGAAAAATAATTTGGACATCGAATTCTTAAGCTAAGATCTGATAATGGCGGAGAATATATTAACAATAAATTCATCATCTTTTGCACTGAGCATGGAATTCAAATGCAACATACTGTTCCATATACTCCACAACAAAATGGTGTAGCTGAAAGGAAGAATCGCACTTTAAAGGAAATGGCTAATTGTATGCTTCAATCTAAAGGACTTAGTCTTAATTTTTGGGCAGAAGCAATTAACTGTGCAGATTACATTGTAAATCGCATTCCTACTAAGGTTTTAAAGAATATCACTCCAGAAGAAGCATGGAGCTCAATTAAACCAAATGCAAATCACTTTTGTGTTTTTAGAAGTGAAGCATGAGCCCATATTCTAGATGAGAAACCTATGTTGCCAGGAAACGTGGGTTCGGGGACGGGGACGACATCTTTTGAAACAGGGTACGTGGGTTCATCGGGTAATATAATAATATTAAATTTTAATAATTATATTTTTATAAATTATAATTAATAATATATATGAAATATGAATTTGTATATTTTTCAACTTTAAGCAAGAAAACTTTAATCATTTAAACATGCACTTCATTGAACATTGAACATTCACATTGAAATTTCAAAGGTTATCACCAAAAAACTGTTCAGTGTTTACATATTAATAAGAATCATGAATCATGATATATGTCCATTGTCATATTACATTCAAAATTTTGCCTTGAGGCATCTCCAAACATGTACTAGGAAATTTTAAAATACTAAAATAAAAATAGCTAAAGCCTAACGAACAATGGCTTCCTCAAGCCATGTCATCAACATCCATGTCACCAACATCACTTAGATCTTCAGTTGGCATGCTCTCCAGGTAGGAATCACTCTCATCTTGAGGCTCTTGCACATCCATAGCAATTGGAGGTAGCTCAATAAGGCCATCTGGTTGTATCTCCTCTTCCACCAACATAGCATTATCTATGTGTTGGTCTCATCTCTTGAAAGGACCCTCCTTGTACCCCGGGGCTTTTCGAGATATGGGACCAAGTGTGCTATGAATGTACACTAAGTTCTCTGCCTTCTTTGAGCCCAACCTGTTTCTTTTTACTGAATGAATAAAGGCATAAGTACTCCAATTCCTCTCACAAGATGAAGAACTAGCTACCTGAAATATTAGGGGAAACCCATTAAATTAATTAAAAATTAAAAAATAAAAACTAAAACTAAAATTAAAATGAAAATTTTAGATTTAAAAAAATTAAAATTAATTTCCTGTATTTAATTGAGAATTTTTCAAACTTTGAATAAGATGAGGAACTCCAAACAAGCTACCTATCCAAGTAACCGTATGGCAAATTGCTGCAACTCAGGAGCATCAACACCATGAAGCCACCACCAATCAATTGGATCCTTCTTCTTGTGTGTATTTGCCAAAGATGCATGTGAACCAAAGACACCTTGGCCACGTGAAATGGGTAAATAGATGCATGTGAACCACAGACATCTCGGCCATGTGAAATGGGTAAATCGAAACAGCTCAACCAAAAACAAAAATGAAATTCAATCGCTGTGGGTTAATAAAAAGTTTAGGTTTTAACTTTTAAGTTTTTGACATGTGTTAATAATAAATATCATATTAAATTATTTTTAATTTTTAAATTTCAATAAAAAAAATTTACTTGAAAATTAATTTTTATATATTTTTTTTTTTTTTTTTTTTTTTTTTTTTTTTTTTTTTTTTTTTTTTTTTTTTTTTTTTTTTTTTTTCTGAAGAACTCGAAGAACCCAAAGAACCCAAACCAAAGAATCAAAGAACCTAAAGAACCCGTTAAAGGAAAAGAACCCAAATTTTTTTTTTTGAGAACCTGGTTCTTCATAGAAGAACCCGGTTCTTATGGGTTCTTCTAAGAAGAACCCGTACCCAAATTTGGTACTTAGGGACGAGAACCCAAGACAGGTTCGAGAACCCCACCCCCGGGTTCGGGAACCCGTGCAACATAGTGAGAAACATAAAGCTTTAGAACCTCAGAGTGAAAAATGTATTTTTGTTGGATATTCTGAAGATATCAAAGGATATAGGCTTATTCTACTTAAGTCCAAAAATGTTATCATTAGAAGAGATGTAAAATTTTTCTGAAAATACATCGGCCTACGAGCCTAGTTCGGCGGATGTGCCACCTCTCTCTATTCCTTCTACTTCTCAAAATATTTCTTCTTCAGATGATGACAGTGAGGATGACAATCCTCCCCCACCTTCTCAGGATCCCCCTTCAGCTCCTCAGTGTCCAAAATGGGTCCGTGCTACTCGGGATGCAGCAGGTGCTCTTGCAGGTGATCTTACAGATCAGCGACGTACATGTTCTTAGTTCGATAGAGCCTCTTCTTTACTCGCTCAAGCTTCAGCGAATTGTGATCCTGACACCTTTGCAGAAGCTTCAGGTCATCCAGATTGGGACACAACTATGAATGAAGAATATCGTTAATTATTGGCAAATGATACATGGGATCTTGTTCCTCTTCCAAAGGGACGAAGACTTGTTAGATGTAAATGGGTTCACAGAACCAAGTTTGGACCAGATGGAAAAGTTGATAAACATAGAGCTCGTCTTGTTGCTAAGGGTTTTTCACAAGCTGAAGGCATTGACTATACTAAAACCTTATCCCCTATTGCCAAAATGAACTCTATCCACCTTGTTCTTTCCCTTGCTGCCTCTTTCAAATGGGAAGTCCATTAGATGGATGTTAAATCTGCCTTTTTGCATGGGGACTTGCATGAAGAAATCTATATGGAACAACTTCCTAGCTTTATACAAATAGACTCCAACCTTGTATGTTGGCTTAAGAAATCCCTTTATGGTCTCAAGCAAGCCCCTCGAGCTTGGTATGCCAAAATGGATAGCTTTCTTTTAGATAATGGCTTTGCTAGGTGTCATTCTGACAATACTGTCTACACCAAGAAAGTGGGTAAGTTTCTTATCATTCTTGTTCTTTATGTTGATAATCTTATCTTTATCGGTAGCGATCCCAACCTTATAAACCATGTGAAGTCCAACCTTAAAAGGCAGCTTGAAATGACAGAGTTAGGACACTTGCATTATTTTCTTGGTCTTCAAGTCTTGTAATCCAAGGAAGTTATTTCCCTTTCCTAGCCCAAGTATGCCTATGATCTTCTACGCCACTTTCACATGGAAGACTGTAAGCCAACCCTGTTATGAAACCAGCTCAAGAAAAGATAGAAAAGATAGATCAACGCCTTAAAATTCAGCCTCTTCGAGGGGGCAACCTCCTTTACATTACATAAATGAACAATTCTTGGATGATACAAATGAAAAGACCTCCTTTCTATATATAGGAGTCTAAGGGGTCATAACATAATCAGAGCCTACATAACAATAATAATGTAAGGGCACAATAATAACAATAGTGGGCTTCTATGGGGCACAATAGTAACAATATGGGCACTACATGGGTACATCAATATAATAAGGGGGTTGTACTAATAATAATAAGGGGTTACACTAGTAGTATAGGGGCCTAACATGCCCCTCCTCCCTTTCATTCTGGAGCCAAACTTTCAGTCACTTGTACTTCCCCTGAAGTTGATGCTACCTTATACTGTCAGCTTGTAGGAAAACTTTTGTATCTGACCCATACTTGTCCTGACCTTTCCTTTGCTGTTGGTCTTATTGCTCAGTTTTATGCAAAACCCACATGAAAGTCATTGGAAAGTAGCTAAAAAAATACTTCGTTATGTTCGAGGTACAGTTCAGTTTGGGATTCATTACAGTGCAGAAGCATCTCCTCTATTGGTTGGTTTCATTGATTCCGATTGGGTTGGTGACCCTGATGATCGGAAGTCTACTACAGGTTATGTATTCACTCTTGGTTCTGGACCTATTACATGGGCTTGTAAGAAACAAAGTGCCATTTCTCTTTCTTCAGCAAAAGCAGAGTATCGTGGCACCGTAGAAGCTAGTAAGGTAGCCCTGTGGTTTCGTCAGATCCTGTCAGAGTTTGGCTTTCAGCAACAACATCTGACTACACTTTGGTGTGATAATCAAAGTGCTATTCAACTATGCAAAGATCCAGTCCAACATCATCGCAACAAACACATTGAACTACACATGCACTTCATCAGAAAGCTCATTCATGGCCATGTTCTTGAAGTGCAATATTGTTCAGCCGATGCTCAAGTTGCAGACATCTTTACAAAGGCTTTCACAGAGGCGAAGTTTACTAAACTTTGATTTATGGTTGGAGTTCACGAAGTTGTCACTAAGGGGGGATAGGCTCTACTACCTCCTTCCTTTTCCTATTGTGTCATATTTGTACATCCTTCAATCCTATCCCAAGTTGTTCTTAAGGGGGAATGTTAGGATATTCTGACACATAGGAAATAGTTAAGTATAACTTGGTCTAGTATAGAGTTAGGTAAAGTGTGTTTCTTTGCTATGTACTTTTGTAACTTATAATTTGACGATCACGATATGTTCTAGACATGAAGTGATCCGATGGTTCATTCTCTCCTCGGTATTACCGAAATTTGATCCGTGGCTTAACACCCGATTGGTCCATGATCTCTATTTAAAGAGCATGGAGGGTCATTTGTAAGGTGATCATTCATGAGAGAAACTTATGTAAATTTTCATATTTTTACTAATAAATTGCCTAAAGTGGCCGCGTTGGCTCAGACCGTGGACTGTTTCCCTCTTTGAGGGTTTTAACCACGTCAAGAACACTGGTGTATTGATCTGTGATCTGTTTGTGAGCGGTGTCTTCTGGTGTTCTATCTGAGGAACTTACCTTGTAAATTCCTACACCAAATGGGAACCCTAGAAGCCATTCTTCAACATAGGGATTCCTTGAAGGTTCGTACTTTAGTAGCATATCACTCAAAATATTTTCTCTTGAGTATTTTGACCTTGGATGGACTCTTACCTTGTCAAATATCTCAACCCTAGGTCTTGTATAGTATTTCTCTCAAGGGGTTTTTTTGTGGAAAGTCATCCTAGCTTCTCCCAAAGCTCTCACTTTAATTGAACGTTTCCATTGAATGAGCCATCCTTGCCTCACTTTGAACCCTAGTATAGACACATCAATCACAAGTGAGGGATATTGGGAGTCGTCCCATTGGTGAAAATTTGAGAAGAGAAGGGGACATAGGCTGTGGTGATAGTGGGCCTTCATCTCAAATTGTTGTTGTGCCCTCTAGCTTTAGCCTACTAACTAGGCTTGCTATTTTGTGCAACAACACTACCCACATAAATTTACTACATTATGAAATCGATCATCTCTCAATATATCACATATAGCACCCCATACAGGTATGATGGTTTAACAACCTAACCCTCACATTAAAATTTACTCTCATTTGGTCACATCATATAAACAATAACATAAAATTTACAAAATGCAGAGTATATCTAATATTGGGTGGGAGCTTTTTATGAATATAATTTATAACAAGTAAATAAATAAAATAAATTTAAATATTAAATAATAAAAAATTGATTATTTAATAATCATAAGTTAAGTGAAAAGTGAAAAGGCATGTGCTGAGGTATAAAAGCAGGCGTCATTTGTAACATTCAATCACTTACATTTATATATAATAAATTATTTTATTAAATACCTCGTGTATTTTACATTCAGTCTACAACTATCCTAAGGTCACATGACACGAGGACACAGACACGAGGACATGTAAATACGAGTATTCAATATGACAGCAGCGACCCGGAAACAGGACACGAGGGACACGTTTTATATATATATATATATATATATATACTTATATATATATAATATATATATACGAAATATAGTTTTATCCATATTAAATTGCAGGTGCAACTTATCTAATCAAATTAAAATTATAATTACTTCAGAGTTCATAGTTCATTTTAAAAAAATAAATAGAATCATAATTTACTATTTAGAAATTAGAATGTGATATGTTTGGTCTTGATTCTTGAATATTCAATGTTCATTGAGGAAGATTTGATGAATCTCGGAGAACTGGGAAGATGACTGCCGCCTTCAATGCCACTTTTATAGCCCTAATCTTAAATCTGATGATACAAAAGTACACAAGTAGAAATTTGTTTTACTCGAATTATAGGTGAGAAAGTCAAGAAGCTTGCATTTTATGATATTATAATCATACATTACTCGCAGAATAAAATTACCATAGAATTTCCCAGATCTTAAAAGATGACAAGATGGGCAACTGCTTGAATTCGCACTTCATACACGCTGCAAGCATTAGGAAATAATTCTTCTTTTTTCCATTCTAAGATGTATTTTGTTTTACAACTGAGCAATTACAGAGTTACAATTACAAACCACATCTATGAATTGCCCATCTCGAAGAATAGTCTGATAGGCTAACACAAGTTTTCGAAGCGCATTCTTTAAGGCTTAAATGTCTTTTAGTAATAGCACATTCAATCCATTAGAAATGATAATCATTCACATTCACCAAAAAGATAGAGAAATAACTGAACCATCTAGAGTGATATCAAGCTACCTAAAAGAAAACCTGCGTGAGAGCCAGCATCGCTTCTAAAGCAACTAACACAATTTTTGTTAGCAAGCATGTCACGATGAATATACAACGACGGACCACGGTTTACCTGAATGTTGCAGCCTGCCAAGTTGCCAAACCTTACACACGCTTCGACCAAACAGCTCCACGAGTCCACGGAGATGACTCGGTCCGCACTCGGCTCCACATGATGAATATACAGCAACGGAGAGCGACGGCTGAGGAAAACGGCAGATGAAAATAGGAAAAGAACCTAAAAAAATAATTGTGTGGGCTTTAAACTAGTGATTTTGTGGGGTACATATTCAATCAGAGAAGAAACGTTAGGGAAACGTATTCTTTTGCCAAGAGTAGGACACGACTAAAAGCCCGAATATGTTTTACGTTTTATAGGACACGATAAAAAAACGTTTTCGACACGTTTTAGGGCCGTTTTCGTGTCTGGCACGTTAAATACAGGGCACGGGACCTTGGAGGACGTGTCTTGTGACTTAGAAGCTATCAGTTTTTATGCTTCAATGGTATCATAGCCATGGCACACAATATAGTCATGAGGGTCTTTGAACGTTGTTTGTTGCACAATGTGCCATTATGTTCACATCCTGAATGTGTTGAACAATTTAGCAAAATTCAAGAAGCATTTTAGCGTTTGGAAAAATCAATTGCAAAAGTTAAAGCATGTCGAGAGGAAAATGTGGAAGAAGAAAAAGAAGAAGAATTTGATCAAAATCTTGATCTTAATGGCAATGCAATGGAGGATGAAGATGATGATGGTGGCATTATCGCTGCTTTGCAGGAAGTTGAGGAAGAAAACGAATTGATAACAAATGATGATATCCTAGGTGATGCAATTCCTTCAGCTCAGCAAACAAATATGCAAAAGATTTGTTGTATGGTGCTTGGAGTAGAGTCATATGGAAATTCTCATTTTTCAGGATCTCAACCAATTCCATTGGACAAAGCACACCTACAACTCTTGAGGCAGCAATATTATTATGCCACATGGAAAGCTGATGGAACTCGATATATGATGCTTATCACATGTGATGGATGTTACTTGATTGATAGGAAGTTCAACATTCGTAGTGTTCAACTCTGTTTCCCTAAAAGAGGTATGCCACAAGGTTCTTTTGAATCTCATCACCTTGCCTTACTGGATGGCGAAATGATAATTGACACTGTACCTGAAACGTACGAGAAAAATAGATGATATTTGGTGTGTGATTTGATGATGCTTAATCAACAATCTCAGATAAAGCTACCCTTTCACGAGAGGTGGAAACTAATAGAGAAGGAAATAATTGAACCTCAGACTCTTGACATTAAAACGAATGCAGTATATTGTTATGACATGGAAGCATTTCAGGTCAGAAGAAAAGATTTTTGGATGCTTTCAGCAGTTGGTAAAGTACTAAAGGATTTCATCCCAAGGCTCTCACATCAAGCAAATGGCCTTATATTTCAGGGTTGGGACGATCCATATGTTCCTTGCACACATCATGGGCTTCTTAAATGGAAATATGCTCACATGAATTCAGTGGATTTCCTTTTTGAGGTAGGAGATGAGAATCGACAATCAATGTATTTTTTTGACAAGGGAAGGAAACGAAAGCTGGAAGGAGCTCGTGTCAATTTTACAGATGATGAAGACCCATCAAGCTTTTCTGGGAAAATTATAGAGTGTTCTTGGAATGTAGATGAAGGCACAAGGCAATATATGCGTGTTAGGCCAGATAAGCCTACTCCAAATGGATGGAATACATATTTAAAGGTGATGAGAAGCATAGAGGACAACATCAATCAAGATATTATATTAGAGAAAATTGCAGATATTATATGTCTACCATTGTAGGCTGATCGAATAAAACAAGAAATGGCACGCATAAAGCATGATAAAGCAGTGGAACTGCCGCTCAAACAAACTGATGTTCCTTTATAACTCATCTTATTGATGAAGGAAAGGGTGGTAAATTTTGTTTCAGTTTTAAGTGGATATGGTTCTAACTATTTTTTGTGTGAAGGTATAAGTAGAAAGATTATGCCAAATTTAATAAAAAATTTAGGTAGTTTTGATCAAAAGAAGGCTCCCAATTGCCTTGCTGTTGATGAGGCTATCAACAATGATAACTCTGTTGTTTGCTTACATCCAGACACCATGGAAAAATTACATCTCTTCCGTAGAGATACAACTCTTATCAAGGGAAAGAAGAGAAAGGATACAATTTGTATTGCTCTCGTTGATGAGACATGTGCAGAGCCCAGGACTAGAATGGACAAAGTTGTACATTCGAATATGAGGGTTCGATTCAATGATGTTGTTTCGGTTCACTAGTGCCTGGATGGAAAGTACAACAAGCATGTGCATATCTTGCCTATTGATGATACCATCGAGGGTGTTACTGGAAATCTATGCAATGCATGTTTAAAACCCTATTTCATAAAGGTTTATTCCCCATTAAAGCCAAACCAGAAAAACATTCCATGTTTGCCATTCTGGTTCACCTTTTGCTGTGACCCGTGCGGTGCTCCCAACAGTCCATCTGCCATAACCGTGCCGTTACAGTCCACCGAGTGAGCGTCTGTTGGTGTGGGAGCAGGAGCGTACAGGCCATCAAGCATCGGGGTTAGCTGTTGAACAATTCAGCAAGTTATCAACCCGAAACCCTGTAACGAACGTCGTGCCTTCTCACTGTCGGCAGTTGGACCACAGTAATTCCTCGTTGTGTGTCAGTCAAAGTCCAACAGGTTCGACGTCGATTCGATGGGAGCGTTGCGTATAGTGATAGTCGATATATATATGAATTGCATCATACACTCTGGCCTTTATTATTTTATGGTTAATATAGGTAATACAACGAAAAACGTAAACAATGTGTACAACGTGGTGGGCTAGGTGGGCTCGGTATATATATAAAAATGGATACGCTGTGGGTGGGCTACGTATATACAACGAATCAACACCTATACACTGTTATAAGTTAATTAATTAATTATAATTTATTAATTAATTTTATAATTATTTAATCTATATATATATATATATTAAATAAATAAATGTTATTATTTAACAAAAATAATATATTTAATTTAATAATAAAAAATATTATTATTAAAAAAAATCAGTATAAAAAAATAAAAAAATCAGCAAAAAAAAAAATCCAAGAAAATTATTACTGATGAGCTATAAGATGAGAGGATGGCTAGATTATAGACAGACACTAAGTGAAGAAAATCCACAGCATTAAAGCTTTGAGTACAATGCTTCTGAAGGAAGGGGCTATGTTATGAATATAATTCATAACAAGTAAATAAATAAAATAAATGTAAATATTAAATAATAAAAAATTGATTATGTTAAATAGTCATTAAGTTAAGTGAAAAGGCATGTCTAAAAGACCTGCCTAATCATGAAAGGTCACCTGCCGAGGTATAAAAGCAGGGCCTCATTGTAACATTCATATCACTTATACATTTTTATATATAATAAATTATTATTATTAAATACCTCGTGTATTTTTACATTCAAGTCTACAACCTATCAGTTTTTATGCTTCAGAGCTTGCTATTTCTTTTCGAACAAAACATTCCCACTTTATTCCATGACCCCATGGAGTGTAAGGGTTGAATATTGCTATCAAATGAAGTTATTTTTCAATACATGACATTCATTTCATGTTATGTTTGTTGCGCCCTCCAACTGCAATGTGTGGAGGTTACTCTTATTAAACTCTGGCATCTCTAAGTGAGATTTTGATAATGAGATATGTGAAATGATGATTAAATCTTCAGATTGGATCCATAATTAAAAAAATCAGTCTGAGTCAGCTCGGACTTGGTCAACTTAGCCAAGTTGACTTCCAGCCATACAGACTTGGCCATTTGCTTAATTCGAAGGGCTAGTTTGGTATTGAACTAGCTGAGTCAAAGCATGACTTGATTGGTTTGTACCAAATTGTCCCTACTTGGCCGAGTAGGTACTAGACTGCATCATGGTGGACTTACTATACAAAATTCAAATATTTTTATAATAACCCTAACTTCTAAATGTTGATGATAATAGCATCAAACTTGTACTTCTGCATAGGTCTAGGTGTCTAGATGTGTGGAACCGATTCAAAGGACCTTGAACCTTAACAAATTACATTAATTAAAAGAATTATTAAAGTAATTTCCTTTTATAAGAAAAAGTCAGTTAATGTAATGAAATGCAAATGTTATTTGCATTCATTAGTGAATTAGATGACTTTCAACCATTGATCTCAACTGAAGTTGAGATCTAATCTCGGCTGCCAATCACTTTAGATATTAGGGTTGTGGATTTGGTCAGTAACTCAAACTTATAACAAGAAGTCTAGGTTAAGGAAAACACATATCAAGTGAGCACAAGACAGTGAGACACTGACGATCTTCGTGATTGGGTGGAGGACATTCATACAAGTGTTCAGATTCTAGAGGAAGAGAACAAGGGGTATCAAGGGAGAAGGATCCAGTAGCCAACAAGATTGAAGGACAAGATTTAAGGGTTTTTATTAGCTGGAAAAATTCTAGGTTTTGTTGTTTGTAATTTTCCTTAGTGGGTAGGGGTGGCAGGAAGGGGAGGGATTAGATCTAACCCCGAAGGATAAATGGTTGCCATAAACTCTTGGGGGTTTGGCAGGAAAACTAACTATCAAGCAAACATCCGACCAATGGTTCCTATCCTAAGGAGAATCTCCTAAATCTCCTCCAAATAATAAATTGTGCTTTGAACCTCTTTTCCTCAAAATCTCTCTACCACATCCTTAGAAGCCAAAATTCAGAGGCTGATCATCAAGCCAATCTAGCTCGCCTCTTGGAAGTAGGATAAAAAGATGTTAATGGGCTCAAGGATTGACATATAATCCCATAGTTCTCTTATGCCAACTCCTAATTTCATGCTTCTATCCCTGCTCTACCCCCATGCGAATACTCAAAGGATCATAGGCAACATTAGAATTAAAATTTCAAGGGCCACGCGGGCCAGTTTTGTGGTGTTCGTTGGGAGTTTGGTCCATGTGTGGGAGGATCTATTAAATCCCCATGCTTCACCTTGCATTGTACAGAATAGGGTGTCTCATTCTGCTCCACTACCTTACAGAGTGATGAATCGGGCGATATTGAGCATGCAGAGTTTTAATTGCGAAATGATGGGCATCGCGTGTGAGGGAAACTTCTTCATTGATAAATTTAAGGCTTGGTTTGGCTCCCCTCCCATCTCCATTTGTGCAATTTTTCCGCTGAGGATCTTTCCCTCTCATCTCCATTGGAATTATGGGCTCTTCTCCTCTGATTGATTTGTGCTTTAAGAGGCTTTGCAATGGGCCCCATGTAATTGGCAACACCTTCATCTTCTGTGGGATGAGAACTTGGCTCCCCCACCCCTACAACCAGGTCAACAGGAGGAATTCACTCTTGAGGACTCTTCCTGAGAGGAGCGACGACATAATCAGAGCGTGGGACAAATTCTGTAGTTTGGGATTCAACAATGTTGGGCGTCTCCAGGTTTGTCTTCAGTGCTTGTGCTCTATTTTGTCATGGCTCCTTCTCCTTATTGTGGTAATTTCTCTGCATCAAATTTTCTCTGCCATTTTGGGCTGTTCTGGAACCCCTTCCATCCATATGTTTTGAGTTGGGTCATATTTTCCATTACCTCCCTTTTTGTAGTCGAAAATGGTCTCTGTGTCCCTTGCATTAATCCCGAAACCTTGTGTTTGACCTCCCTATGCTTATTTGATCCCTTCGGTGTTGCTTCCTCATCCCAAGACACTCTTATGCTCAATTTTGTTCTGCGCATCCCTTAAATTGCCATCTACATATTCATCATGCGATCAACCTCTGCTGCCTCTTGGACCCCCTTCACTGTTTCACCAGCCATGTCTTCCAGCCTCAACAGTTCAACCACCTCTGGTGATTCCGCCTGCAATTCATGCAACAAGCACTTGGAAGCCCTGTAGGCAAAGAATTTGGATTTAAAATGGGGAATTCACTAGCAGAACAATCACCTCATCTTCATCACAAAGGAGCTCCAGTGCCTCAAAATCAAAATCTCTCGCCAAGATGATGAGCTTGACACCATACAAAGACAACTTAATGATATTAAGTTTATTGGTAATGCCACAGTAGATCTAGATTCTGCTAGCTCTGTTCCAATTCCTGTCTTTGACAATCTGCATCTAGACTTGAATTGGCCAACAGAAGAAGTTGTCTTCTTCCTTCTCTAATGGGATCTTTTTGCAAATTTGCTCTTCTATTGTCTCAATTTTGTTGAATATATGTATGTGGGTCTGATATTATAGTCTTTCTCATTAGTAGTCTTTTTGATCTGATAGGCAACTCCTTAGTGAAGGATCCTCTGAAGTAGTTGAATTGTAAGGAATTCCCCGAGTAATTGCTGCAACCGAGCACTGATTTAATATAATACTTACTCCTTTGTGTTAAAAAAATTACCTTAATGGGCATTTAATTTCCTAGGAAGGAAAACTCTAGTATGTTGTAAAACTAATGTTAATGGACTGCAGATTGGAAGGGCATAATTTTCTGTGTGGCATGTGTATGAGATTGGTTGTTTTGCTTCCATCGTTTATATTTTATTTACCTGTTAAAAATTCCAACAATGCTTTTATTTAGAAGATTTGCAGTAAATTAATTTATAACTAGAAAATTTACTAGATAATAATTTTCTAGTAGTTTGGGTTAGTGAAAATTAACATGGTATTAGAGCATGTTATCACAATGAGAGCATCTAGGGTTATCAAAACTTCAAACAAGAAAATACACATTAGATATTTAAAACCTAAACCTTGTTAGGGTTTCAATTGTATGGAAGCATTTACACCTAGGGTTACACTTTTATGCCCTATACTCTTACAACAACCTTTGCTAGGGTTTTGTCACAAACCTTAGATATTATTATCGAAACTTAGATATCCAACAATTAAATCATGTTAGGGTTTCAACCATAGC
The DNA here is from genome assembly GCA_000404065.3 of Pinus taeda. NCBI lineage: Eukaryota > Viridiplantae > Streptophyta > Pinopsida > Pinales > Pinaceae > Pinus > Pinus taeda. The sequence continues at coordinate 154,193 of APFE030377038.1, read as the reverse complement.
AAAAGCATCATATCTTATATCAATTTCTATTCATAAACCCTAAATATTATCATCAAACCCTAGAAAGCTAGGGTTTTATTGTATACCATCAACAAACCCTAAAAATAAAAAGGCTAGGGTTTTATCAAAGCAAGAGATAGTTATTACAAGGGTTGATTTAATCTAGAGATCAAACACCCTAAGAATATGAGAATCTTAATGATTCTATAGCAGAATCCTATACGTGAGAGATTTATTAATAAAAAGCAATTTTAAAGACAAAATGATCATATCTTCTTATATGATGAAGACCTGCTACAAACCTTTATACATACCTTGAGTTGCTTCTTTCACAAACCTTGTAGGGCGTCTTCTTGAAGGGTTTTTTCTGCAACAAAGCTTCGTACAAGTTTCCCTTTGAAGGCTCCCTCTAAATCTAGCCACAATCCTTTATTTTATTGACATTCTTGTAAAATTATTTTTTCCAAGGAAAAACACAAGAGAAAGGATTCTAATCAAGCAAACATGAAGCTAGATATATAGTGGAAATCAACAATGAAAAGGAAATAAAGAATAGGATACTTATCTTTTGTGAAAAGGTGGAAGCTCCCTGTTGATCTTGCATCAATCTAGTCTTGTGAGGGATTTCTTCAACTTTTCAAAACAACTCAAGAACTTACTAAGAAAACATATTAGATCTGTAAAATCTAGGAATCAAAAGACTAGTCCTAGAGTCAAATGTAAGAGAAATTCTACAAGACTTGAAACAATAACCTATACTATAAGCAAAGGATATATAAGATTTAGTAGAATAAGTCTTTGACTTCAGAGTCCTCAGTTTTGGTCTTCTCTGGTGGAACCTCATCAACTGCAATTGTAGCTTGGTCTCTTTCTCCCTTATTGTTCTTAGGATTAGCAAGATATTGGTTCTTTTAGTGCCCCATCTTGTGACAATGATAGCATTCTATTTTTCTTTGACCCTTTAAACTTCTTATTTCCTTCTTTCTTCTTGAAATGAGCAAAGTAGGCATTTGAGGCATTTTCTTCATCTTCTTGCTTACCCCTCCTATCAAGGAAAGACGAGCTTCCTCTTGAATACATGTAGATCACATTTTTTCAAAGGAGGGAGAATTTTTCCAACTAATAATTCTAGCTGCAAAGGCATTCCAAGACTTTGGTAGTCCTAGAAGAGCAACAATCACAAGTTCCTTGTCAGGAATTATTTCATCAACTGCTTGTAGTTCATTTCTTGTATGGGCAATTCTTACAAGGTAAGAGGACCCTGTATCATCTTTGGTCATTTTGATAGTTCGAAGTTCATTCTTTAGACTTGCCACTTCTCCAATATTCTTGATTGTAAATAACTTGGATAGAGCATCATACATTTTCTTTGAAGTATCTAGAGTGGATATGTAGGGAATCAAGTTGTCTTTAACTCCATCAACAATTAGGTTCGTGGCTATAATGTCATTCTCTTTGTACTTCTCCTTTCCAGCATCATTTGTAGATTCTTTGACTTTCCCTTGTACTAATTCCAATACTTTATTCCTTGCAAGGATGAGGTCCATCCCTGTCTTCCATGTTATAAAGTTAGAGGCTCCTTGAAGTTTGTTCTCAGATTTCATTGATGATGCCATACATATACTTGTAAATGTCACCCTTACTAGACATCTTTGAAGATTTCAAAAGGTTCTCTTGTTATAGTAGACAAAGATTAGTATATGATCTTCCCAAGACTTCCTTCTTGTAGATGAAATATTTCAATAGATCTTTGTTAAAATTGGCAACTAAGGCCAAACTCCATGTTGGTCATCTTATTTATCGAAGCTGATATTTTTCTTGGATCCCTCTCATCGAGAGGTGTAGGATTGATCTAAAGATCATCCGATTCCGATAAGTATTCATGGGGTTATGAATTAATTTGTGTTATAAGACAATTCGTCAAGGTCGCCAACAACCAAATAAACCCCACATGTGCTTAACGTTTTAGTATTAAAGGAGATGACTTGAGAGTCATTTCACACACACTTCTCTCTTGATTTCTCTCCACTTGTCTTAGGTTTTAGTGTGAGAGAAATCTAGGAGGAAGAAGCCTTAGACGTTGGAGGAAAGGAGGTTGTCCTAGCCGCAACAAAGAAGACAGGTCAGCGAAGCTATGGAAGGGATCTATGCAACTATGGAGGAGGTCTTAGCAAACCCTAACCTATGACAGCTCCACACATCCATTTGTGCAACAAAACACAAGTAGAAAACTCGTTGAGGAGGAGGCTCATCTGATCTAGACGCAACAAGGAAAGATAGTCTTGCGTGGGAGGAGTAGTACTGTTTTAGGGTCTATTTCAGGGTAAAGGAGGGCCGAGTTCCCTTGCTGGAAGTGCTGCAACCATAGGACAGTTTTGAGGGCACTTTGGAGGGGTGCAGATCCATGGAAAGGCAGCCACAATCCTACAGAGTCTTGCTGTAGGGTGTTGCAGTAAATTACAGGCAGGCCAAAGGGTAGACAAGGGCTAGGGCAACCCAGAATTGAAGTAGCCACCCTCGGCTCCTCAAAGAAGGGCAGCCGCATTTCTTGGGAGTGTTTTTGGGCACAAAAAGAAAGCTGGTTAAGGACTATTGTGTGCCCTAACCAGACCTAGTTTGTTGCAACCAAACACACCTCAAAACTGTGAGCTAGTACATGCTTATTGGAGTAGCGTTTGTATGGTGTGTTGGCAACATGATACATGGGACAACAAGGTCACTTGGTGGAGAAAGCAATAGGACAACAAGCAATGACATGGTACAACAAGGCTACAATGGGACAACAACAAGCATGGCGCTGCAAACTCATTAGGACAACAACAAGGTACAACATGCCAAATAGGATAACTAGACAAGTGTGCTTAGTACAACATGGTAAATGGGACAGCTAGGCAATGGTGCTTGGTGCAGCAAGCAAATGGGACAACAAGGCTATGATGTTTGTTGGATCATAGCAAAATGGGATAGAAGTATGCCAAACATGGAATGGCAATGTCACTAATAGTGGGACAACAATAATGGCACATGGAACAACTGTGGTAGCATGGTGCAACAATGGCACATGGGATAGCAGTGGCAGCATAAGGTGCAACAATATGATGTGTGCAGCATGGTCATGAGGTCTAGCATAGTGATGATGGGTGCAGCACGGTGAGGTGCAGCATGATGGCGAAATGCAACATAATGATAGGTGAAGGAGTCACCTTGGAGAATCAGTTGAAGCAGCATGTCTTCAACTGAGTTCAGCCATCTCATGTATCATCTTCTTAGAGACGATCTATGCTCTTATTTAGATAAGTCAAAGTGTTGACTCCTGTTGTAAATGTACTCTCTCTCTGCTGAACTATTGAAGAACATATAAGAAGAATTGATCAAGGGTTTCCCCACAATGGGGTTTGTCCCTGGCTAGTGCCACATCTTGTGTCCTCTTGTCTTGTGCGATCTATGTTTATGTTTTATCTGCAATTTACGTTAATGCTAATGTGATTGCTAATCTGGAAAAGATATTGAGCTAACTGTGAAAATTGAAATAAATTCCTCAGCATAGAACATACCTAAAATTAACATGGTATCAGAGTTGAGGTGAGGACAAAGCCCAAGCAAGAGTGAAAGAGCAATCACCAAAGACAGTTGGGAGATGACAATAGGATCAGTGGATTCCTCATCCCTCTTCAAATTCACCAAGGGTGAAGTCGAAGCAGAGAACATTATCAAAATGGCGCAGTGGAAGCTTCTGATTGCCTACCTAAAGATCACTTCATTGGGAAGTCCGGATCTAAGGGTGGAAGGAAAGGCAAATGTCTTGTTTGTAATAAGTTCGACCATTATGCGAAGGAGTTTCCAAATAGCAGGGACACATCACTTGATGAAGATGATAATCATTCCAGGGACATCTTCAATGATCAGAGGAATGACAGGTAATGCAGGTCATCAAGGAAATAGTCGACTCTTCAAAGAAAGCAAAGAACCCTAGGTATGAAGAATCAAATGTTGTTTCTGATAAGATAAAGAAGCGTTATCTTATATTGGCCCTCTCCTTCAAACTCTTTGGGAATTTGGCTTATTGATTATAGTGCTTCAAGGCTTTTCATCAGATAGAAGGGTGCTCTCTCTAATTTGGTAGAGATGGAAACAATCGTGGGATTATACTTGGACTCGATGCCACCTATCCCTGAAAGGGTGTAGGGAATGTTACCCCTCAATTGGATAAGGGTAACTCGATTCATTTACAAGAATCTCTTTTATGTACCTGATCGCAAGAAGAACCTGGTGTCCATTTCGGCAATGGAAGTCAAAGGTTTCAGGGTGGCATTCATCGATGGAAAGGTACGTGTTTGAAAATATAATTTTCAAAGATGCTTTTACTCATGGGTTCAAGGTTGGCAATTTGTATCAAGTTGTAGGATGGTCCATTAGGGACCATGTCAGTTGACACATCTCATCTATAACACCAAAGGTCTGCTTATTGTGGGGCCTTACCCGATGTGAGTTAGGTAGTGTCAGGGATGCCTGAATTCAAGAAGAGCATGAAGATACATATCCGAGATGTACCGAAGGAAAATCCTACAAGGGGACCATTCCCTTCATGTAGTAGGTCCACAGGTTTGGAACAACCCGAGGGATTTGAGATTCATGATCGAGAATCTCATGTATGCAGGTAGAAGAAAGCCCTCTATGGCTTGAGGCAAAACACCCCGGGCTTAGTTTGAGAGGATTGATAGTTGTCTGATGAAGCTGAGATTCACTAGGAATGAAGCCAATCCAAACCATTGCTAGAAGGTTGTGGATGATAGACCTCTCATACTGGCACCTTATGAGGACGACCTCTTTCTGACAGGTGCAAACCCTCTCATTTGCAAAAGTAAAAGGGAGTTGGATTCCGGATTTGGAATGGTGAACTGCAAGCCCGTGACTACCTCGATGGAGCTTAACTTTCAGAAGTTATGCTGGACCTGATTTGGGAAATGCCTCTGAGTTTCATAAACTCATTCGCATTGATGTTCTTGGTGAACTTTCGTCCAGATATATGTTTTGCAGTTAGCATGTTGGGCTCATATATTGGTTGAGCCTCACTAGATTGGTGCCAAGAATCTTCTTAGATATCTTTGGGGCACAATCTCTCATGGATTGAGATACACTGCTGAAAATATGAAGTTGCATGATTATTCGAATGCTGACTAGGCAAGTAGTGTGGAGGATCTCAAGAGCACTTATGAGCGCTGATTCTCTTTGGCTTTTGCTCGATATCCTGGATGAGCAGGAAGCAAAAGACAGTTGCTTTGAGCACCGCTGAGACCGAATACAGAGCTACGTGTACAATCTCGTGGGAAGCTGCCTCGTTGTGGAAGCTCTTCAGTGAGTTGTTTATACACATGATGGATACCATCGTGAAATTCTGTGTCAACCAGGCGGGGATTCGATTGTTGATGAATCCTGTATTCTATGATTGCTCCAACATATAGACATCAGATACTACCTTATCTGGGATATGGTACGTCGATGAGCGAGGAGGCTCCATCACATTGAGACTGATGTATAGGTCGCACGACGCAAACATTCTGTCAAAGCCCCGGGGAAAGGTCAAACTTGTGACTTTCCCGAATGACTTGGAGTCGTTGAGAGAACCTCTTATGAGGGTCCTGCATGATGCATGCATTGAGCTCTGGGAGCTCCGGGGGGCTTGAGGTACTTCTTCCCCTAATGGTGCGTTGTGTACAGGGTGAATGGTTCAGCCTTCCCCTATGATACCCCGTGGCGACTTAGGGACAGGATGAGTGGTTCTCCTATTGAGGCATCCTACCCATGCAGTCTGGGACTCATGGGAAGTACCTCTCATCTAGTCAATGAGCAGGGAAATGGGGTTAGGGACCATAGTAGTACTACTGATGGACACATCGTTTATCTACCATACTCCCTATGTTAGGATGACCTCCATTAATCCGGGATTAATGAAACTGATCTGGGTTCGGTATGAGTGATTTGAGACACTCTCTTGTGATATTGATCTGGGATCAATAAAACTGACTTCGGTTTAGTAAGAGTGATATGACTCGCGTGGAACTGATCTGGGATCAGTAAGAGTGGTATGACACACTCTTTTCATATGGAACTGACTTTGGGTTAGTAGAGAATGGTATGAGACATTCTTGATCAATTCTTCTTCTTCATGGTTCAGTAGAGCAGTGCAGGGCACTGATGGCAGAGATAGTACAGTTAGACAGATGGATCAGCGGATGGAGTTCTCCCTAGTTGAGAGGGAGTGTTAAAATTGGCAACTAGGGCCAAACTCCATGTGGGTCATCTTATTTATGGCAGTTGATATTTTTCTTGGATCCCTCTCATCGAGAGGTGTAGGATTGATCTAAAGATCATCCGATTCCGATAAGTATTCATGGAGTTATGAATTTATTTGTGTTATAAGACAATTCGTCAAGGTCAGCCAACAACCAAATGAACCCCTCATGTGCTCAACGTTTTAGTATAAAAGGAGATGACTTGAGAGTCATTTCACACACACTTCTCTCTTGATTTCTCTCCACTTGTCTTAGGTTGTAGTGTGAGAGAAATCTAGGAGGAAGAAGCCCTAGACGTTGGAGGAAAGGAGGTTGCCCTAGCCGTAGCAAAGAAAACATGCCAGCGAAGCTATGGAAGGGATCTACGCAGTTATGGAGGAGGTCTTAGCAAGCCCTAGCCGCAGTCGTAGCAAGCCCTAGCCTATGACAGCTGTACGCATCCATTTGTGCAACAAAACACAAGTAGAAAACTCGTTGAGGAGGAGGCTCATTTGATCTAGCCACGACAAGGGTAGATAGTCTTGCGTGGGAGGAGTAGTACTGTTTTAGGGCTTGCAGGGTAAAGGAGGGCCGAGTTCCCTTGCTGGAAGAGCCGCAACCATAGGCCAGTTTTGAGGGCACTTTAGAGGGGTGTGATCCTAGGAAAGGTAGCCGCAACCCTACACAGTCTTGCTATAGGGTGCTGCAGTAAATTATAGGCAGGCTGAAGGGTAGACAAGGGCTAGAGCAGCCCAGAATTGAACCAACCACCCTAGGCCCCTCAAAGAAGGGCAATCGCATTTCTTGGGAGTGTTTTTGGGCACAAAAAGAAAGCTGGTTAAGGCCTGTTGTGTGCCCTAACCAGACCTAGTTTGCTGCAACCAAACAGACCTCAAAACTGTGAGCTAGTACATGCTTATTGGAGCAGCGTTTGTATGTTGTGTTGGCAGCGTGATACATGGGACAGTAAGGTCACTTGGTGGAGAAAGCAATAGGACAGCAAGCAATGACATGGTACAACAAGGTCACTTGGTGGAGAAAGCAATAGGACAACAAGCAATGACATGGTACAACAAGGTTACAATGGGACAACAACAAGCATGGTGCTGCAAACTCATTAGGACAACAACAAGGTACAACATGCCAAATAGGACAGCTAGACAAGTGTGCTTAGTACAACATGGTAAATGGGACAGCTAGGCAATGGTGCTTGGTGCAGCAAGCAAATGGGACAACAAGGCTATGATGTTTGTTGGAGCATAGCAAATGGGATAGTAGTATGCCAAACATGGAATGGCAATGTCACTAACAGTGGGACAACAACAATGGCACATGGAACAACTGTGGTAGCATGGTGCAACAATGGCACATGGGACAACAGTAGCAGCATAAGGTACAACAATATGATGTGTGCAGCATGGTCGTGAGGTCAAGCATAGTGATGATGTGCAGCATGGTGCAACACGGTGAGGTGCAGCATGATGACGAGATGCAACACAATGATAGGTGAAGGAGTCACCTTGGAGAATCAGTTGAAGCAGCACGTCTTCAACTGAGTTCAACCATCTCATGTATCATCTTCTTAGAGATGATCTATGCTCTTATTTAGATAAGTCAAAGTGTTGATTTTTATTGTAAATGTACTATCTCTCTCTCTCTGCTGAATTATTGAAGAACATATAAGAAGAATTGATCAAGGGTTTCCCCACATTGGGGTTTGTCCTTGGCTAGCGCCACATCTTGTGTCCTCTTGTCTTGGCTTGTCTTCTGTGATCTATGTTTATGTTCTATCTGCAATTTATTTTAATGCTGATGTGATTGCTAATCTGGAAAAGATATTGAGCTAACTGTGAAAATTGAAATAAATTGCTCTAAGCATAGAACATACCTAAAATTAACAATCTTCAAAGGTTTAATAGATAAAACTTCACTTCTCCTTATGATCTATCATGAAAAATTCTCTTGAATCCTTCCTTTAGATAATGAGAGCTATTGATCTTCAAGTTGGCTTTTCCTTCTTCTACTTCACCTTAGCTCTGGTATAATGTTAGAAAATCAGAAAGGCATAAAGATTTTCTTATCTTGATAATTACTTGTGATTTCTTTGTAATCTCATTATTTTCTTTTATGTCTTCTTTTATCTTCTTATCATCAAGCAACTACCAAAACATAAATGCATGAAGATCAAAACAACAATGACACAGGATGTAGGCTCTCAGCCAGGGAAAAACCCCTCTCCTAGGGGAAAACCTAGTCAAATTCTTCTTCTCTAATATAACCAAGTCAATGTGAGACAATCCAAGACATTTTGACCAAGACAAAGACCTCCAATCACCAAGTTAACCCTTCTTCCAAGTAGACAAATGCTACCAAAATCGTCAAGAGTCAATTCCTTCAAAACTGCTTCAATTTGAAATTGCCCCCCCCCCCTGCAACTCATAGTTTTGGATTTGCAATCACTACAAAAATTTAGGCCCCTACAACTTGCCCAAATACCTTAAAAAACTTGTAGGTGTGAGAGAGAAGATGCTCCAGAACTTCGAATTCTCCTTCTATTTATACTGCTTCCACAGGGTCGAATTGCCCCAAACTGGGCTAACTTCATCAAGGCAGGGCTGACTTGGTGAGGAGGTGAAATAATGATTGTTTTGACTCAAAAGAAATTTTCTTTACATGATACAAAAGCCCAACAAGGGTCTAATAAATATGACAATGGCTTATGACTCAGGAAAAACCTAGAAGCCTACAATGGAGGCTTTGACCTAATAAATAAGTAAAAGGAGCATGAAACCCATGCTTCAAAATAATTTTCTTTTCCTTCTTTTTCAATTTTACAATAAATACAAATGATAAGTTACAATAGCAATAATGAAAACCGACCATAGTTGCATTTTCAACATCCTCAAGGTGCCATAATGAGAGTGAGGGTTCCATGAATAATAGACAAGAGGGTGGCCCTTTGTTCTCTAAAACACCATGTGGTGCTTTAAAGTGGCTGTGGGGCACAAGTAGTGGTCTCATGGGTCTCCTGGTGTAAAAAAGCTTGTAGATTGGTCTGAATGAGGGCACGGAAGATGGTGCTTTCCCTCCCATGTCTTAAGGATGAGACAAACCTCCTATGGGCCCTGGATCGCCAAACCCTGTATATGATGCTACCAGACTGGGGACACTACTGGTCCAAGTGCATCATCTCTCATATAATGTGGGAAGTGAACAAGCTGCTGAAGGTGTTGAGGTTGCCCATGACATGAGATAATGCTTTGTCCCATGATTGAAGCCCATTGCTCTCAATGCTTCCCTTACAAGTGTCAATATGATCCTCCGGTGGGCTTGGATCCTGTATAGGGAGGTCAAGCCCAAAGTGAAACCATCTGCCAATCTTGTATAAGGTCCAATGCGTCTCCTCACTTTTAGATACGATAATCATTAGTGCAATTGAATAAATAATTTTGTTAATCAAGGGCAAAACTGGAAACTTCATAGTGGATTTCTTTTACAAATTTAGGGCTTTGAACATGTAATGGTGTTATCTCCCTATGTAGGAGTAGCTAATAAACAAACCTATTAGGTGTTCCCTGCCCCTAAAGGGAAGGGCATGTTTGAGGTACATCTTTCAAGTGGTAGGTGTCATGTGGATAATGATGAGGTGGCTGGGGACATATGGGTCTCAAGGCAAAATGCCATGGGTTCAAGGGTGGTAATGATGAAGAATGTCCACATATTTGGGTATATGAATGTAGGAGGGAGAAATTATGGTACATGAGTTACCCCAACCTTTGTCTTTCCACCCTTCTTCACTTCCTTTTCGCCTTTTATTGATTTTTTTTTTTCTTTATTTACTTCTCGGGGCTCCAGGGGATGAGAGCATGATGTGTATGATATAGTAGTGATTACCTCCTTGAGGTGGGGCATTTCATTGCCTCTCAGGGGTTGGGACATATATGGGTTCCTTAATGATGCACGAGGCACTCATAGGGGCCCTAGAAATCAGGGTGATGGCTATAATGATAAGGGGTAGAGCTCATGTTTGTCTTTTTCCCATCTGCTAAATTTTATTGTCTCAACCATCTTCTGTATGTGGCCATCATATGCATTTTTTTTAGTTGCATCAACCTTCGGGACGTCATTCCAGGCCCAACCCAGACATGTGGACAAGGAGAAGGGGGAGTACCCAAGCCTTGTGGGCCCAGTTGTCATGTGGAACCAGAGGTGGAAGATGATGAAATGGGGCATGTAATGTGTAGAGGGGAGTGAAAAATATGAAATGGGAAAATGAGACCACGCTACTAAAATCAAGATTTCCCAAGTAGTGCCCATCCTAAAGCTATAAGCCAATAGGGGAGATCCCATGGGACTGAGGTTGAGTATTAAACCCCAGTTAAGGTAAGTGAACAAGACTGCAGTCAAAACTCTTCCTCCTTCCAAGTCTCCTTATTATCCATACCCAAGTGTGCCCAAGAAAAACAAGCATAAGCACCTAATTATATAATGAAAAACCATACCTTTGGGATTGGATGGTCCACCTTCAAACATACGATCTCGACAGATGGGCGAGGAGACATATGCTACCCCAGGGAGTGGAGACATCTAGCACAATATCAACTACACTGGTGGCTGTTAGGGGTTGCTGGTAGAAGACAAATCTAGGAGAAAAATTTCTCATATGGGGTCATCGGCTAGTGGTGGGTAATAGGCATCATTCAATATAGCCAAAGCGCTTTCCCTTCACCAATGGTGATGGTTATAAAAAAGGATGGTTTATGTTGAAATTTCTAAGTCTGACACGTTAGAAGTCCCTACTGCATTATCTGGTTTAATTTCTCCTACTTGTTTATTCCATTAACAAGTTATTTATAAATATAAATATTGAAATAAACACAAATGTAGCCTTAACTCATATATAGATAAGCAACTGAAATAATTGAGACAAACACACAAGGGACACCGTTATTTTTGCACAATCGTCCCTGAAAAAACCCAATGCGGGAAACCGGTGCAACAGATATGAGGGTTTTATTATTAAGCACATTTCTGAATACAACTAGGGTGCCAGAAATGGCTCACCCAACAGAGAATGCCCTCGACAGTAGTACCGCTCCTCGGAGACAGATATTTTGGCTGATCAATCACCGGATGAACAATCCCAGAACAACTATGGCAACTTCCACTGCTCTACGTCACTTTGCAGGGACTGTGTCACCCTTCCTCACTCACCAGCACTAAGTCTGCCCCACAAATTTTTTTCCGGCGCTGCCTCTTGGCCCTGCGTCAACTCTGCTAGCCTCTGCGCAGCTACTGAAGCCTATGCATTAGCTCTCAGACCCACTGCGTCACCCATGTTGGCCTCTTCAACCTTTGTGTAGCTTCCAGTTGCCTCTGCATAGCACCCAAGTGCCTCTGCATAGCACCCAACTGCCTTTGCATCAACCTCTCCAGGCTCTGCGCTGTCTCTCTAACACTATCTCTGCCTCTCTTCTATGTATTCTCGGCCTCGTGTCGAACAGCCCCTTGCTGCAATAGATCATTGGTTCGATTTTCTCAGCAAAACCTGCTCCAGAAATTTGAACTGACTGATCAATTTCGTGTATCTCCAACTGACCCTCAAGCCTCCTCTTATACTTTTCCTGTTGTGTCTTCAATGACCGAGATTAAGTTTCTAATCAACGACTAAGATTAGATTTGGCTTGATCCATGTCATTTAGAACATTCTCACCCAGTTTTATATTAATGCCCATTAATATTTTAATTTTCCTAAGTTTATACTTAGGAACCCCATTAAAAATATTAATTACTTTAATATCTCTCCAACTGGGGGGAATTTCCCCAAACCATTTATGGGTCTTGGAGATCTTATGTGCCTTAGCCTCTTCCCTAATTTTCGTGGCTAGAGCACATCTGATGCTACGAAAATCAACACTCCCTCTCAGCGATGAATGTGCTCTAGTAATGCTTCACCATGGAAACATCACACTGATCCTCCGCATAGGTACCTGTGCTGATTCTTGGCCTGCTGCCTCACATCATCTGCACTGCTACTTCTTGTACCGCTGCCCATGACACTGCCATTGCCACTGCTACATCTGTACTACAACTCCCTCTCAATATGCAGCCCATGCTGCCCCTAGCACTGCCACTGCTAAGTGCTGCACTGCAACTCAGTTACCGAGAAGTAGGTAACTGACTTCTCCCAAATACTGACATCCTAGTCAGTCTGGAAGCCATGTGAAACTGAAGCTGCCTCTGCTGCTATCTTGTGCTCCCTCTGCTGCCACTCCGCTGTTGCATACAACTTTGTGTCTCTCACATTGCTGCACCCTCCACACCGCTACTGCATACAACTTTGTGTCTCTCACATTGCTGCACCCTCCACAACACTGCGTCAGATTTCTAAACCCAAGCATTGCCTCGCTGCTCCACTACACTTTGCTCCACCCGACATTTGTCATTTTGCTACTGTCGTTAGGGGCTCCCGTAGTCAGATATGATCCAAGAGTTTGGGCACCTCAAGGATCTTGCTAATAACTTGATGTCTCCCAACCTCTTCTCTAGAGGTGCATGAGCACTCATGGCACAGTCTTCATCAGTCTCGACCTCCTTCTCCGCCTTAGCTGGAGTTGCCTTGGTGTCGGAAGCCTCTCCCTTGTTTTTCTTCCTTGGACACTGGGATGCATAATGTCCTAGCTCGCCACAGTGGAAGCACTTCACCTTGGAGATGCCTTTCTTCTTCCTCTTCCCTTACTGTCTCGCAGATGCTAGAGCCACATCCTCCTCTCCTTCTTTCTTGATTCGACTTCCCTTGCCACTACTCCCCACCTTGGTCAACCTCCTGATCTCTTATTGGGGAAGAGCTACCGACATCTTCTCCCATCTTGGAAGAGTAGCTTTGCACAAAATGCCTTGGACAAATGTCTCCCACTCCTCGGAGACTGCATTTAGGGCGGTACTCACCATGAACTCCGGATCCAGTGTAGACCCTATGGAAGTAAGTTGGTCACAAATCTTCTGCAATCTGAGGAGGAACGATCTATCTGCTCTCCCTTCTGCATTTGATATGACCGCAACTGATTCTCCAATAACATCTTCCGCTGCACGGAAGTGCCCTGATACAATTTCGTCAAAGTATCCCACATTTCCTTTGTTGTGTTCTTTTCAGCAATATGTGGTACAACATGATCTTTGACCTCATCAAGGATCATGCACTTTGCCCTCGCCATTGCATCCTCATACTTCTCATTTTCAGCTGGGTTGACCGGGATAGCTGTTGATCAATGGTTGTCATTGATGTCAACCCAAGAAGCAATAGGGGCTACCTCCATTTTGCAAGGGCATTTTGACTTGACAACTTACTCTATTTTGAGTCAAGGATCTTCGAGATGGATTCTACTCGTCGAGATGTTCCGGTTGATATATGGTACGCTGAGTAATTCTTCATGGTTTGAGAGATATTCATATTTGAAGTTAGTAACCCTATTTAGTGGGCTAAAACCCTATGGGGTTGTGGCGTGGCATTCATAATTGGTTGTGGTCATTGAATAGTCAATAATTAATAAATATTTTTTGCTCCTAAAATCCCTCCAACTTTCACTTGTTGAGGACCCTCTCAACTCAAGACATTTATATAAATAATGACCACCATATCCATCTCTAGTAGGAATTTTGTGGCTTCAAACAAGACATCGTGGCATTTTTGCTATAACTTTTTTTTGGCAAAGCTTCAGAAGTTGAAATTAAGACCCATTTGAGCCGAAATCTTGGTTAACCTCGTGATTGAATTTCAGATTTTGGTTCACTATAGTTTCAGAGATATGATCTAAAGAAGTTAAGGTTTTTGCAGGCTCCCGAATTCCATGTCAAACAGTGGACATCGGGAAAATCGTCATAACTTTCTCTGAGAATTGGATTCAAATTTTGTAAATAGTCATAGAAAGATGACGGGTTGTAGTTTGTTGAGTAGCGTTTTCAGGGCCGTAGGTCGCAACAGTGACACATGGCACTTTGTACAAGTTCGCTCTACTGAACCAGTCTATAATCAGGTCATCGTGGGAGATTGGGCATAACTCTTTCTTGAAGAATCCAATCTTGATCAGACCTGTCGGGTTGGAAAGAGGACTCAGAGGGCTACCACAGGACGAAATTTCAGACCCCGGAAATCCGAAATTACATAGATACAACAGATTCAATATTGAGCTCTTAGAAGGCAAGAAAAAACACGCATTCAAGGATCACTGAAGTAAGGACCACACATCAACAGTCAAGGGTATGTATGATTAGTGTTTACATTTTAAATATGAGTATCATCTCTGACATATGTTTTTGCAGGACAACGTAAGTACATACAGGGCCTCGGTTATATCTCTATGTCTCTATATGTCACAGTTAGTTTTGATACCACATTTTGGATGTCGTATTCTTGATACTACACATTTGATGCTACATATTCTTGATGCTACACCAAATCTGATAAATCTATATGATGTTGTAAGTTCATGTTACCTGTCTTGTCATAGTTGATAGAATGGTCTCTGTTGTTGTACTTAGAACTTGGTCCATCACAAATCTAGGGTCTGTCATCAGTTTTTATTGTATATGTCTTTAGGCCAGTTTTGGATATAGTCTTGCATAGAGTTTAGGCCTATATCAAGAGTGGGAGTCTTTCTCTACTGCTGCAACAAGTCAACAACAAAAGTGACAAGCACACTTCAGGTACGCATTGTAATTTTAATTTGTATTTATTCATTATTATGCACTTACATGTGTTTTGCAGGCAGAGGTAAGTTGAAGGGTATTTTGTTTTGTTTTGGGATTGGTTTTGCCAGGTAAATTTTGCATACAGGTAGAAGAAGATTCAAGTACAACTTCAAGCAAGAATTCAAGAGTAGAAGTATAAAATCAAAGGAAGCGTTGCAGGGGAACATCCTTTGAAGACATGACAACCATTCGTTTATTATGAAGAAGTGTCAAGGCCAAGAGTCATTATTGTAAAGTTGTAAAATAGTCATTTGTAAAAGTGTCATCATTGGAAGAGTGTTAAATTATGGGATGTTCTATGCTTAGAGCATGTTGACCACTGCGTGTCAACTACCCATAGCAGCACACCCCCTTTTTCGCAAAAGGGATAATGCTTGATCGACTTGTCCGTGCCATTCGACTGTCATCATCAGCCTGATCGTGTTATGTTGTAAACCCAATCTGCATTTGTAAATTGTAAATAATCTTAGCAGATCTGAGTCATGTATGTAAATTGCCTAGGCAAACCTAATTTTCTAGTGATAACCTACGTTTCGGAAGGTTTTGTCTCACCGATCCATGATCGGCAGAGTTTTCCTTCAGCCTAACCTCAAAGCCGGAATGGATTTTGTCGTTAGAATCTTAGGGGAATCCTAATGTGCTTCGAGTCTATGTAAAAGTAATTTGGAAATAATCCTAATTATTTGGCTAGGTTATTACAAATTACTTGATCCGCTATATTATATTTGTGTCACAGAACTGGGTAGTCTATGAGGGTCTGTGTCAAATGGGTTTTCCCCCTGGAAATGTAGAATTGTACAAGTCATGATGTAAAGTGTCTTGAGGGCTAGAAAATGTTTTATACCCTCATAAGTCCTAGGTCCTAGGTGTTTTTTTCCCAAAGGCTAAGTTCGAAGGTTCAGTAAAAATAATAAAAATAATAAAAAATAATAAATTAAAAATTAAAATAACTAAAAAATAAAAAATAAAATAAAATAAAATTTAAAAATAAATAAAATTGAAAAAAATAAAATAATAATAAGTCAAAGTTTTGAGGAAATAAATGCGAGATTTTAATTTTTTAATATATCAAAATGCATTTAAAATTTCGACGGATGAGATTAAAAGAGATTTTGATCTTCATCGACGGTCGAGATCACTTTGACATGGACCACTCGAACTAGCCATTGGGAAATTTTCCTTTAAATAGGGTCTCAGGGGTCATTTGAGATTATTCGATTTTTGAGTCGTGTGCTAAAGAAAGCTCTTTTGTAATCATTTTTCATGTGCAATAAAGAAAGACTTTGGGGTTGAAATCTTGCTGGTGTTACTCTTCTGGAAGTGCTGTAAGATGTTTTATTTTTTTGCGTAAATTTACTTTCAGCCATTGATGATAGCTTGATGAAGAGTGATTTTAAACACAGGTATCTTGTTTAGTGGCTAGGGTTTGAATGGTAGTTAAATTTCTGAATATGATGGCAGGTATCTCCATTACATTTGGATTTTAGTATCGTTTTCTCTTTCTTCATAAATGGTTGAATTAAGTTGTGCAGGAAATCCTTTTTTTTAAAGATTACCAGGTGTTCGGGGAAGTTCTCGGCTGAACTAGTCAACTCTCAGATTGCATTTTCTAAAGAGCCCAGCTAGTTTTGATCGCGAGCTTATCATTTGAAATTTTCTGGTGGATGCATAAAGGGTTTTCTGAAGCACCTCATTTTAAATTTAATATTCTAAAAATATATCTGTGGCATACTGACAAATTTGGCTACCTAGAGCCTTCAGTTTGTAATTATTGTAATTATTTAGCTGGTTTTTAGGTTTTTTAAGGTTACATTATTGTATATTTTGCTTCTGGGTGTTTGTTGTTGTTATTGCAAGTTGCAGATCTGAAGGTGAGATTCAATCTTGAAGCGAGATCTAGGCCCTGGAGGGTAAGATCTGGCCTCAGGATCAGCGGTAGCAAGAATATTTGCCTCATAACCATTTTTTTGCATGTGTACAATTTTGCTGCTCGGGGTTTATTTTTGTTGCAGAATTTTTTTTTCTAGTAGGCTGGATTGTTGCCAAACCTCCACGCAGACATTTCCAAATGCTGCTTAGTTTTTGTGGCTCATCCAGCGTTCCCACACAACAAATCCGCTGTCCATTTCACGCATTCACCAAACATACGTTTCTCTTTGGCATCCATTCATGCCCTCAGTATAACCCTCTATCTGCTGCTACAACCCTCTTTCTCCCTGCGGCTAGCTTTCCCTTCCGTCTGTTTTCCTTCTATATGTGCCATATTTCCGTCTCTGCCCAAACATTGCAAATCCGTCCTTTTCTACGTTGCTCCCATTCCACGCAGTTATTTCTCAGATCTTTTCTCACAACACTCCTGCATCCATCTACTCTACGCAGTGATTTGCTACTCCTCGGATCATTCACGCATCACCCATGCAACTCCTATGCTGCCATAACCTGCGTGCTGCACGTCCAGCTCTCCTTTGGTTCCTGCGTCGTCATTATTCTCCGGCTGGTAGACCTGCGTACACAACAACTTGCAAAACAAGCTCTCCACGCTGCCGTCAATATTCCTGGCACCTGCAAACAACAAGCAAAACAAACGTGGGTTCTTTTTTTTGTGTATGCGTGAGCCTACTTAGGTTAGAATAGATTTCGATATTTTTTTTGTTTTGTATAAAGTTGGTATAGTTAGGTTAGTGTGTGTTAACATATATTAAAAATCAAAGAACAAAATTCGTTGTCTTATTTTCTTCATTGTTATTTATGTAATATGGTTAGGTTTTAGTCTTAGCTTTAGGTATGTTAAGTTTTAGTTTATATTAAATTTTAATTTTAGTTTTGTTATATATAATTCAAAATTTAGAACTTTATATTATAAAAAATTAATAAAAAAGATTAAAAAATATAGAAATATAAAAAAGCATATAAAAAAGGTTCTTTTAGGTTTTAGATTAGACTAGATTTTAATTTTATTTAGATTTTAGTTTAATCTTAGAATTTTACAAAAATCATAAAAATATATATAATAAATAAAAAAAAAAAAAAAAAATAAAAAAGGTTTTGATTTGTTCTATTTCATTTTCCTTTAGCTTAAAGTTTTTGTTTTTGTTTTTGTTTTTGTTTTTGTTTTTTAAGTTTTAGTTTAGTTTAGTCTCATAAAAAATAAAAAATATAAAAAATATTTAAAAATTAAAAAAAAAATTCACAAAAAAGACTAATTGAAAGTTGGAAATTCCTTTTAAAGTCTTTTTCTGTATAGTTAAATGTGCTTAAATATTTATATCTGGAGATTAACTATTCGAAACTGGTTAGCATTTAAATTTCGTGGTTGCTTAAAGTATTTGATCTTTTGAAATTTATTTGCTAGAACATTGCACATCTATTGAATATTTCGCATCCGGTAAAATTAAACATTGCTTGGATTATATCATGCTCATTACATGTTTGATATTTTCTAAATATTTGCAAGCAATCGTTAAATTATTTCATAAGCAGCAGCAGCTAATCAATTACTGGGTTTTCATTAACTCCATAAGGCATTGGTTTTAAGCATTTGAAAATCTATTCTAACATCGATCAAGTGCTTGTTTCCCCCTACTGTGTCTCCCAAGCCAGCTGGTTCCCAATTGGTCTTCCTTTTTTCCATAGGGTCTACCCCCCTTAGCCTGCTATTGGGAGTCGGCTTAAATGGAGAGATCGGGGATCAGGGTGACGACCCTCGGTCTGATCATTGTCGCGCTGCCTAGACAGTCTGTGCGACAACATTTTTTGGCGTCGTTGCCGGGGATATTTGATTCTCACCGTTTCAACAACTTTTCATCATTTAGCTTTCATCTTTCTATCATTCATTTGAGCTGGCAACGACAACTTTTTTTGGCGCCGTTGCCGAGGACCATTTTATTCTTGGCGTTTCAACTACATTTCTTCATCATTTATCTTTCTTATCTCTCATTCGAGCTGGCAAAGTCAACATTTTTTGGCATCATCTCATTTTTTCCACCATTCATTAGCCTGTCAAAAGGGCAACATTCTTTGGTGTCATTTGATCTTTTCATCGCCTTATCTTTTGTCATATCGTTCAATCATACCTTCAACACCTACCCTTCAGTTCGTTTCTTGTTTGGGTGGCGACTCCATTTCTTTTATTTTTCCCAGACAAGAAGCCTCCCTCATATCTGCTTGTTTGTTGCTTTTTGGATCCTAGAATTAAATTCATTGTTCAAGTGGCGACTCCACTTCTTTCATCTCTTGATTTTCTTGAGCAGAGATCTCTTTCTATCATCCATTTGGTCCCTCATTATTTATCATGGATTATTTGTTTACCCCATGTCATTTTATTGATGTTTTCCATGATGTTCCGGAAGTGGCCATTTCTAAATTACCTTTGTTCTCGGGTGGTGATTCAGTCGCTGTTAGAAAGCATCTAGGCAAGTTTACTTGTATAATGATTATATATTGTAGATCTCCTTAGTATGATCATGAAGATGTCAAAATGTGTCTATTTGTCCTTTCTTTAGAGGGTGATGCTTTGAATTGGTTTAATAATTGTCCTGAAGATTCTTTCACTTCTTTACAAGACATTATCAGTGCTTTTAAAGATAGATATGGTTATCAAGATAGCTCGCCTTGTGCCCCTAAAATTGTGCAACAGAATGAAAGCAATCTTATGAAAGGTCCAGCTGTCGATGAAAGATTTCAAAACAATTTTTCATATAAGAATGTGCCATCCACCTGTACCATTGCAGATCAAATCCATGATAGTGGAAAAGCAGGGACAAATTGTAAAATCAGTGTCGACAATGAAAGGGAAAATCAAAAGCAAATTATAGAAGAACTAATGCGGCTGGTAAAAAATATGGAGATCAATCAAACTAATTACGCCAATGATATGAGAACTTTATGCACCCACTTGGAAAAACGTGATAAGGAGATGGAAATCATGAAAGTTAAACACTTAGGTCACGTAACCGACATGCAAAGTCAGCATGCTAAGGAAATTGAGACCATTAAGGCTAATCATGACAGGGAAATTAATTTTATGCAAAGCAAGTTATCAGGCTTAGAGGAAAATATGACGAACATGGAACTCAATCATTCAAATCAAGTCACTGCTAGGGAAGCAAGTTTTCAAGAAGAAATAAGTGCTATTCAGAACAAGTTGTCAACTATGGATGATGAAATGACCATCATGAGATTCGATTATAATAATCAGTTGGCTACCCTGCAAGCCAATCATAAGAAAGAGATAAACTTTATGCAACATTGCTGGATGACCATAAAGGCAAAGGACGACAAAGTAATAAAAGATATGGAAGCCAGTCAAATATGTCTTCAGAATAAGTTACTGGCCATGGAAGAAGACCATGCCAGGGAAATCACTGCTATGAAGGTTGAGCACTCTAGTCAGATGGATGCCATTAAAATACAGGTTCAGAAATTTCAACAGCGGTCGGAGGATGAAAGAAACCAGGGAACGTCAATAGATCAAAGGCCTCCTTATCTGCTGCAATAAGCTCCATCTTATTATGAGGTCCTTTGTTCCATTGAAAAGTGGATAAATGAAGGTGACCTGGATAAAAGGGAAATTAATAATCAGGTTGATGCTCACACGACTAATCCATGAGTCATAGAAGATCAAGCCATAAATCATGGCACCTATGAGATTGATCCATCATCTTTGACAGGGCAGATGCAGAATGAAGAAAGACATGTCACACATATCTTACATACTTCATCTGAGAGATTTGACGCAGAAAGTTCCACGTCATCAGTGATACAACCTGCCACAAAGAAAAAACGCAAAAGAAAGAGAACGAGAAGAAGATTTGATGCATCAGATGGCTGCTAGCAACTTGATTTTCGGATAGGAAAAAGTCCTACCGTATGCAGAATTGGACGTGGCACATCCGAGAAGCAGCCGACAGATTTGCCTGAAAGCAGGCAAATGCTCAGTATACACTATATTGAACACATCTGATGCCATGGGGCATTAACTATATTTCTAACCCTACTCCTTGTTTTTTCAAGCATTATCATTTCTGTTTTAGGATTAGATTTACTTTTCATGTTACTAGATAGTTAATGAATGAAGAGCTTATATCTTTCTTGTGCTTAATGTTATATGATGATTTTTGGATGGATGCTACTTATGTTTTATTGTGTGTTGCGTGGATGCAGATTCTAAATTCTCACAATCCTACAGTGCAGCAGCGTGTCCCCAAGTAGAGCCAGATGTTGACCACTGCGTGTCAACTATCCATAGCAGTACACCCCCTTTTCGCAAAAGGGATAGCGTTTGATCGACGTGTCCTTGCCATTCGACTGTCATCATCAACCTGATCGTGTTATGTTGTAAACCTAGTTGGCATGTGTAAATTGTAAATAATCTTAGCAGATCTGAATCATGTATGTAAATTGCCTAGGCAAGCCTAATTTTCTAGTGATAACCTACGTTCTGGAAGGTTTTTTGTCTCACCGATCTATGATTGGCAAAGTTTTCCTTCAGCCTAACTCCAAAGCTGGAATGGATTTTGTCATTAGAATCTTAGGGGAATCCTAGTGTGTTTCGAGTCTATGTAAAAGTAATTTGGAAATAATCCTAATTATTTGGTCAGGTTATTAAAAATTACTTGATCCGCTAGATTATATTTGCGTCGTAGAACTGGGTAGTCTATGAGGGTCTGTGTCAAATCGGTTTTCCCCCCTGAGATGTAAAATTGTACAAGTCATGATGTAAAGTGTCTTGAGGGTTAGAAAATGTTTTATCCCCTCATAAGTCCTAGGTCCTAGGTGTTTTTTTCCCAAAGGCTAAGTTCGAGGGTCCAGTAAAAATAATAAAAATAATAAAAAATAATAAAATTAAAAATTAAAAAATAACTAAAAAAATAAAAAAAATAAAATAAAATTTAAAAATAAATAAAATTTGAAAAAATAAAATATAATATATAAATATATAATAAGTCAAAGTTTTGAGGAAATAAATGCAAGATTTTAATTTTTTAATATATTAAAAATGCATTTAAAATTTCGACGGATGAGATTAAAAGAGATTTTGATCCTCATCGACGGTCAAGATCACTTTGACATGGATCACTCAAACTAGCGGTTGGGAAATTTTTCTTTAAATAGGGTGTCAGGGGTCATTTGAGATTATTCGATCTTAGAGTCGTGTGCTAAAGAAAGCTCTCTTATAGTCATTTTTCATGTGCAATAAAGAAAGACATTGGGGTTGAAATCTTGCTGGTGTTACTCTTTTGGAAGTGCTGTAAGATGTTTTATTTTTTTGCGTAAATTTATTTTCAGCCATTGATGATAGCCTGATGAAGAGTGATTTTAAACACAGGTATCTTTTTTAGTCGCTAGGGTTTGAATGGTAGTTAAATTTCTGAATATGATGGCAGGTATCTCCATTACATTTGGATTTTAGTATCGTTTTCTCCTTCTTCGTTAATGGTTGAATTAAGTTGTGCAGGAAATCCTTTTTTTGAAGATTACCGGGCGTTTGGGGAAGTTCTCGGTTGAACTAGCCAACTCCCGGATTGCATTTTCTAAAGAGCCCAACCAGTTTTGATCCCGGGCTTATCATTTGAAATTTTCTGGTGGATGCATGAAGGGTTTTCTGAAGCACCTCATCTTAAATTTAATATTCTAAAAATATATCTGTGGCATACTGACAAATCTGGCTACCTAGAGCCTTCAATTTGTAATTATTGTAATTATTTAGCTGGTTTTTAGGTTTTTTAAAGGTACATTATTGTATATTTTGCTTTTGGGTGTTTGTTGTTGTTATTGCAGGTTGTAGATCTGAAGGTGAGATTCAATCTTGAAGCCAGATTTAGGCCCTGGAGGGTAAGATTTGGCCTCAGGATCAGCGCTAGCAAAAATATTTGCCTCAGAACCATTTTTTTGCATGTGTACAGTTTTGCTGCTCGGGGTTTATTTTTGTTGTAGAATTTTTTTTTCAAGCACGCTGGATTGTTGCCAAACCTCCACGCGGACATCTCCAAATGCTGCTCAGTTTTTGTGGCTCATCCAGCACTCCCACACAACAAATCCGTTGTCCATTTCACGCATTCACCAAACCTACGTTTCTCTTTGGCATCCATTCATGCCCTCAGTATAACCCTCTATCTGCTACTACAACCCTCTTTCTCCTTGCAGCTAGCTTTCCCTTCCGTCCGTTTTCCTTCCATACGTGCCATCTTTCCGTCTCTGCCCAAACGCTGCAAATTCGTCCTTTTCCATGTTGCTCCCATTCCACGCAGCTATTTCTCAGATCTTTTCTCACAACGCTCCTGCATCCATCTCCTCTACGCAGCCATTTGCTACCCCTCAGATCATTCACGCATCACCTATGCCGCCATAACCTGCGCGTTGCACGTCCAGCTCTCCTTTGGTCCCTGCGTCGTCATTATTCTCCGGCTGGTAGACCTACGTACACAACAACCTGCAAAACAAGCTCTCCATGCTGCCATCAATATTCCTGGCACCTGCAAACAACAAGCAAAACAAATGTGGGTTCTTTTTTTTGTGTATGTGCGAGTCTACTTAGGTTAGAATAGATTTCGATATTTTTTGTTTTGTTTTTGTTTTTGTTTTTATTTTGTATAAAGTTGGTATAGTTAGGTTAGTGTGTGTTAACATATATTAAAAATCAAAAAACAAAATTCGTTGTCTTATTTTCTTCATTGTTATTTATGTAATATGGTTAGGTTTTAGTCTTAGCTTTAGGTATGTTAAGTTTTAGTTTAGATTAAATTTTAATTTTAGTTTTGTTATATCTTAATTCTAAATTTAGAACTTTATATTATAAAAAATTAATAAAAAGATTAAAAAATATAAAATATAAAAAAGGCATTAAAAAAAGGTTCTTTTAGGTTTTAGATTAGACTAGATTTTAAATTTATTTAGATTTTAGTTTAATCTTAGAATTTTACAAAAATCATAAAAAATATATATAATAAATAAAAATTAAAAAAAGTAAAAAATAAAATACAAAAGGTTTTGATTTGTTCTATTTCATTTTCTTTTAGCTTAGTTTATTTTTTTTTAATTTTTAAGTCTTAGTTTTAGTTTAGTCTCATAAAAAAATAAAAATATAAAAAAGAATATTAAAAAAAATAATTTCTGAAAAAAAACTAGTTGAAAATTGGAAATTCCTCTTAAAGTCTTTTTCTGTATAGTTAAATGTACTTAAATGTTTATATCTGGAGATTAACTATTTGAAACTGGTTAGCATTTACATTTTGTGGTTGCTTAAAGTATTTGCTAGAACATTGCACATCTACTGAATATTTCGCATCTGGTAAAATTAAACATTGCTTGGATTATATCATGCTCATTACATGTTTGATATTTTGTAAATATTTTCAAGCAATCGTTAAATTACTTCATAAGCAGCAACAGCTAATCAATTACTGGGTTTTCATTAACTCCATAAGGCACTAGTCTTAAGCATTTAAGAATCTATTCTAATATCGATCAAGTGCTTGTTTCCCCCTACTGTGTCTCCCAAGCCAGCTGGTTCCCAGTTGGTCTTCCTTTTTCCCATAGGGTCTACCCCCCTTAGCCTGCTATTGAGAGACAACTTAAACGGAGAGATCGGGGATCAGGGTGACAGCCTCCGGTCTGAGCGTTGTCGCGTTGCCTAGACAGTCTGTGCGACAACAGAGCAATTTACTTATTTTTCTTATTATTATTCACATATTAGCAATCACATGTACATTAAGTAAAGTGCAGATAGAACATTAAGCGATTGACAGAAAACAAGCCAAGACAAGAGACACAAGATGTGGCGGCTAGCCAGGGACAAACCCCAATATGGGGAAACCCTTTGATCAAATCTTTTTTTATCTTCAATAATTCAACAGAGAGAAATAGTACAAAGTCTGATTTATATCAGCAGCATCAGCCCTAAACTAGGGCAGCCAATATCTGTCAAACCGGAGGTCAGATCACCTTGATTTCTGTGCCAAAAAATGCGGCCTTCCAAAGAGAGTCAACTTCACCTACTGCATAGTTAGAGAGAGAGAGAGAGAATGCTGGTCAACACTGGTCAAAGTTTCAATCTGCATTTTGTAAACCCTAGAAAACTGCGTCCTTCCTTCCCACATGTGAGAGAGATCAGTGCAGGAGAGAGAAGAGACTCTTTTTCTGCGAAGGAGAGAGAAGAGACTCTTTTTCTGCGCAGGAGAGAGAGATGTGTGATGAGAAGTGAAGTGTGCAAATGAGGAGAATGCTCCTTGTATTTATATTCAAAACGTTGATGAATGTGTCTGTTGGGCTTCTGAGCCTACAAAAGTTGCTGGCCAACTTTGACAATTAGTCCATAATCTAAATACATATCTCCATAAATACTTATCGGAATTGGATGATCTTTAGATCAATCCTACACTTCTAGACGAGAAAAAATCAAGAAAAATATAATCAGCCATGAATAAGGTGACCCACATGAAGTTTGGCCCTAGTTGCCAATTTTAACAGAGAGTCATTATTGTAAAAGAGTCAATTTGCCTAGAGTCGAAAAGGCATTATTGGGAGGTATAGGACTCTCTATTGGGATGATGTCGTGGTTGGGTTGCAGGTCATAGTGTGATTGGGTGTTCGGTCAAATTCATTGTAAATCATATTGTATCGTGGATTGTTGTCCCTGGTACGAGAATCCAAACTCTTGTCTCATTTAAGTGATTATACGGTGGTAGGGAAGTGCTAGGTTGGTGCATGAAGTTGCCTACAGGTTGGGGCTTGTGAACACTTCATGGTGGTAGGGTGGTGCTAGGGCGAGTCGTGGCTCGCTAGGGTGTTGGGGCATCCATTAAGTTGATTACTGAAGAAACCAGGGCGTTGGGGTGTCCTTGTGGGAGCTGGAGAAGAATGCTTTTCTAGAATTCTAGGAAGTTGTTGCTTTCATTTCAGTTGGGGCTGAAGATTAAAGAATTTATTAGAAAAGCGTTCGGTGGTTTTTGACTCGGAGGGGGGTTTTACACCTAAAATTCTTGTGTTTACTGTGTTATTTTATTTACTGTTATTATTGCATAAACATTAGTAATAATTGAAGATTAAATAATGCTCTGAAAAGATTTAAAAGTGCTAATTTGCTAAGGGGTATTGATTCGCCCCCCCTCTCAGTATTTCCAACAATTGGTGTCAGAGCTTGGTTCTTTCAGTAACAACTTAACCGCTGGAAGTCAGTTTTCAGAGCATAGAGATGTGAAAGTCAAAGAAGCAGATTACAAGGATTTCAAAGGAAGGTACATGTACAACAAAATCTGAAGAAAGTGAGTATTGTGTACCAACCCCTAATTTTGATGCGGATAATCATTGGATATGGGAATCCAAGATGGAAGTACATTTGCAGGCACATGGGGTATGGGAATCAATTGTTTTTGGAGACACATCTACCGATGAAGTTAAAAGGTACAATTCAAAGGCCATGAATGTAATTTTGAAGGTTTTGCCAAATTCTGTGAAAACAAAAGTTGGTCAGTGTTTAGCAGTTAAATCTTTTTGGGAAAAGTTTCATAATCTCTATTCAACAAAACAATCAGGTCAAGATATTATTGAAAATTCAGATCCTTCTGATTATGATGAAGAAATGGGAGAAATGAGTAAAACAGAGTTTCAAAATCAAGTGATCAAGGTGATAAAGGAACTCAAAAGTCAAAAGGAAAGGACAATACTTTTGGAAGCAGAATTGAAGACAACAAAAGAACTCATCAAAGAAAATGAAGAGTTTGAGAAGATGATTAGTAGTCTTAGAACTCAATTGGAAGAAATCAAGAATACAGCGACACGAGACCTCAAGAGAGAAGTCCAACAGAAGCAACAAGAACTCGACATAGCGTTTGCAGAGATTAGCAAGATCACACAACAGATGCAGGAAGATGAAATTGAAAGGAAGGAATCTGATCAAAGATACATATCCACTGTTAACCAAAAGCAAAAGGAATTAGAAACATCTTCAATAGAAATAAGCAGGCTTAGGATTGAAAATAAGAAGAAGAAGGAACAGATACAGGTTCTAAACAGAAAAGTAGAGAAGATCACTCTTCTCAAGCTACAAGTTGAGGAGGAAGAAAAGAGAAGGAATATCTTGAAAAGATGGTTTCAAGAAGATCTTGCTCAAAAGCAAGAAGAACTTGAGGCAACCCGCGATGAGATCAACAAACTCAAGGGATCACAAAAAGAACATTTACAAGATAACACAGATGAAGAATAAAAAATGAAGGCAATTAAAGATGGTAAAGCTCCAGTTGATGAAGGTACAAGCTCCACATCTTCGCAGGATAATTCTAAGAAGGAAGTTGATCAAAGTGAAAAGCCAAAGAAGAATGTTGCAACTCCAAAGAATAAGACCAAAGCAATCAAGAACAAAGGACCACAAGAAAATACAACACTGCCTCTAAAGAAGAATGAAAAATCTTCCAGGTATGTTCATTTATTTAATGGTTATTGTTTTTCATGCGCTAACTATGGACATATGGCCAAGGATTGTAAAGTTTTTGATAGGTACAATCATTACCAGCGCAACCCTAGAAACAAGTTTGCAGGATCACGAGACAGGTTCCACGATGATTTTGTCAGAAGAGAATACGTGTTAGATGGGCCAAACTTTGAATGTTTCAAATACCATAACTATGGCCATAGCGCTCACGGTTGCAGATATCAGATGGAATCACCTATGGACAACATTGAATGCTTCAAGTATCATAACTATGGGCACATGGCTCAATATTGTAGGAATAAGAAGGCTTGGAAAAGGAAACAGGTACAGGAAGACAAAGCAGATAACAAGGTTTCAGCAGTTATGTTTTCAGGATTTGTAAAAGAAAAAGGTCATGAGGAATTAGCAGTTACTTTAGATAATGACTCAAGTCAAGATGGCTCGTTAGGTGACTCACTATTTTGAACAATCTGGCTTGTTGACTCCTTAATGTTTGTAGAGGAGGAGTCTATGTAGCAGTATATGGCACAAGTCTACAATTGACAGGAAGGTAATTTGAACAAGATGGCAATTTCACTACAGGTTTAGGGGGAGCAAAACAGTTGAAAGATTACAGGTTACTAGGAACAAGGCAAGATTAGTCTGCAAAGGATATGCACAGGTTGAAGGAATCGATTTTGAAGAAACATTTGCTCCCATTGCCAGAATGGAAGCTATCATGATGTTTCTCACTTATGCTTGCTCGAGAAAAATCAAGGTCTACCAAATGGATGTTAAGTTAGCTTTTCTAAATGGTGAATTGGAGGAAGAAGTTTACATTGAACAACCTAAAGGTTTTCTGCTCTCTGACAAAGAAGACTACGTCTGTAGATAAAAGAAGGCTTTATATGGTCTTAAGTAAGCTCCTAGAGCTTGGTATGCTCGTCTTGACGGATATCTACATCAAGAGGGATTCAAGAAAGGAAGTGTTGACAACAATCTTTATGTGAAAGTGAATCGAGATAACCTAACAATTATCGAAGTACATGTGGATGATATAATCTTTGGAAGCAGTGATGACAGATTAAGTAAAGACTTTGCCACAAAAATGAAAAGTGAGTTTGAAATGTCTATGATTGGCAAACTGACATACTTTTTAGGGCTTTAGATTTCTCAGCAGGATAAATGAATATTTATATATCAAACCAAGTACATCAAAGAAATGCTCAAGAAATTCTAGATGGAAGATTGCAAGCCAGTCCTTACCCCAATGGTAACATGTTGCAAGTTAAGCTTAGAAAATTCGTTAAAGGATGTGGACCAAAGGTTGTATAGATCCATGTTCGGTAGTCTCTTATATGTGACAGTCTCCTGGCCTGATGTGATGTAGGAAGTTGGACAAGTAGCAAGATTCCAAGCAGCACCAAAAGAATCTCATATTATTGCCGTCAAAAGAATTCTTTGGTATCTTAAGGGCACAACAAAATATGGCCTATGGTATCCCAAAGGAAATGATTTGGTCATCCAAGCTTATACAGATGCCGATTGGGCAAAAAGTGTTGATGATCATAAGAGTACCAGTGGAGCAGCATTCTATCTAGGTGGTTGTCTTGTTTCATGGTTAACTAAAAATCAGTCTTCAATCTCGATATCCATAGCAAAAGCAGAAGATGTCGCGGCAGCAACTTGTACTCAAGTTCTTTGGACGAAGCAAACTTTGAAAGATCTTCAAGTCAAGTTCGATGAGCCTATTCCCATCTTTTGCGATAACACCAACGGCATCAATATCTCCAAGAATCTTGTGATGCATTCCAAAACAAAGCACATTCCGATTAAATATCATTTCGTTAGAGAGCAAGTCGCTGAAAAGGATATCAAGCTTGAATATGTTGGCACAAAGGAACAAATCACTGACATCTTTACCAAACCATTACCTCGTGAAGCATTTGAGTATCTTTGCCAAAAGCTTGGGATTCTCCCAAGTTTTCATTAGACTCTTTCTCTTATCTACTCGAGTAGAAAGCGAGAGTGGAGGTGTGTACAGGTCTGCAGGATGGCTATTTGTCAGGGGGAGTTATGCTTTGCCATTGATGACAAAGGGGGAGAGAAGGCAATAGGAAGAGGTGTCATGATCGCAAGGGGAGTACTTGTGTTACCATCAATGCCAAAGGGGGAGATTGTTGATCAATGGTTGTCATTGATGTCAACCCAAGCAGCACCAGGGGCTACCCTGATCTTGCAAGGGCATTTTGACTTGAAAACTTACTCTATTTTGAGTCAAGGATCTTCGAGATGGATTCTACTCGTCAAGATGTTTCCGTTGATATATGGCACGACAAGTAATTCTTCACGGTTTGAGAGATATTCATGTTTGAAGTTAGTAACCCTAGTTAGTGGGCATGGCACTCATAATTGGTTGTGGTCATTGAATAGTCAATAATTAATAAATATATTTTGCTCCTAAAATCCCTCAACGTTCACTTTTTGAGGACCCTCTCAACTCAAGACATTCATATAAATAATGACCTTCATATCCTCCTCTAGTAGGGATTTTGTGGCTTCAAATGGGAAATTGTGGCATTTTTACTATAACTTTTTTTCGGCGAAGCTTCAGAAGTTGAAATTAAATCCCATTTGAGCCGAAATCTTGATGAACCTCGTGACTGAATTTCAGATCTTGGCTCACTATAGTTTCAGAGATATGATCTAAGGAAGTGAGGGTTTTTGCAGGCTCCCGAATTCCATGTCAAACAGGTGACGTTGGGAAAATCGTCATAACTTTCTCTCTGAGAATTGGATTCAAATTTCGTAAATAGTCACAGAAAGAGGACGGATTGTAGTTTGTTGGGTAGTGTTTTTAGGGCCGAAGGTTGCAGCAATGACACGTGGCACTTCGTACAAGTTTTCTCTACTGAACCAGTCTATAATCAGGTTATCGTGGGAGATTGGGCATAATTCTTTCTTGAAGAATCCAATTTTGATTAGACCTGTGGGGTTGGAAAGAGGACTCAGAGGGCTACCACAAGATGAAATTTCAGACCCTGGAAATCCGAAATTACATAGATACAATAGATTCAATATCGAGCTCCTAGAAGGCAAGAAAGAGCATGCATTCAAGGATCACTGCAGTAAGGACCACACGTCAACAGTCAAGGGTAAGTCTCCTACAACAAGGTATGTATGATTAATGTTTACATTTTAAATATGAGTATCATCTCTGACATATGTTTTTGCAGGATAATGTAAGTATATATAGGGTCTCGGTTATATCTCTATGTCTCTATATGTCACAGTTATTTTTGATACCACATTTTGGATGTCCTATTCTTGATACTACACATTTGATGCTACATATTCTTGATGCTACACCAAATCTGATAAATCTATATGATGTTGTAAGTTCATGTTACTTGTCTTGTCATAGTTGATAGAATGGTCTCTGTTGTTGTACTTAGAACTTGGTCCATCACAAGTCTAGGGTCTGTCATCAGTTTTTATTTTATATATCTTTAGGTCAGTTTTGGATATAGTCTTGCATAGAGTCCAAGCCTATATCAAGAGTGGGAGTCTTTGCCTACTGCTGCAACAAGTCAACAACAAAAGTGACAAGCACACTTCAGGTACACATTGTAATTTTAATTTGTATTCATTCATTATTATGCACTTGTGTTTTGCAGGCAGAGGTAAGTTGAAGGGTATTTTGTTTTGTTTTGGGATTGGTTTCGCCGGGCATATTTTGCATGCAGGTAGAAGAAGATTCAAGTACAACTTCAAGCAAGAATTCAAGAGTAGAATTATAAAATCAAAGGAAGCATTGCAGGGGAACATCCTTTGAAGACATGACAACCATCGTATATTGTGAAGAAGTGTCAAGGCCAAGAGTCATTATTGTAAAGTTGTAAAAGAGTCATTTGTAAAAGTGTCATCATTGGAAGAGTCACTATTGTAAAAGAGTCAATCTGCCTAGAGTCGAAAAGGCATTATTGGGAGGTATAGGAGTCTCTATTGGGACAATGTCATGGTTGGGTTGCAAGTCATAGTGTGATTGGGTGTTCAGTCAAAATCATTGTAAATGATATTGTATTGTGGATTGTTGTCCCTAGTATGGGAATCCAAACTCTTATCTCATTTAAGTGATTATAGGGTGGCAGGGAGGTGCTAGCCTGGTGCATGAAGTTGCCTATAAGCTGGAGCCTGTGAACACTTCAGGGTGGTAGGGTGGTGCTAGGGTGAATCGTGGCTCACTAGGGTGTTGGGGCATACATTCAATTGATTACTGAAGAAACCAGGGTGTTGGGGCGTCCTTCTAGTGGGAGCTGGAGAAGAATGCTTTTCTAGAATTCTAGGAAGTTGTTGCTTTCATTTCAGTTGGGGCTGAAGATTAAAGAATTTATTAGAAAAACGTTTAGTGGTTTTTGACTCGAGGGGGTTTTCCACCTAAAATTCTTGTGTCTACTGTGTTCTTTTATTTACTGTTATTACTGCATAAAGATTAATAATAATTGAAGATTAACTAATGCTCTGGAAAGATTTAAAAGTGCTAATTGCTAAGGAATACTCATTCACACCCCGTCTCAGTATTTCCAACAATAGCCACGGTTCTGAAGGCAAATTCCTTGATGAAATGTCGATCCAGGATTGCCAGGATCCTGGCCTTCCAGATGGCAAAGTTGGAAGCCCCATCCAACCTGTCCTGATCCCTATGTCCGTTCACTGCCATTTCAGCTTCTCTTCTGGACTCCCTTTGAGTTTCGACTTCCCTCCTGGAAATCTCCCTCTAAGTTCTGATTTCCCTGTTGGAAATCCTCTCACCAAATGTTGAATCGCTCCTCTCCAATCCTCCTTGCAACTGCAACTTGGATCTGGATTTCTTGGCTAGAAATCTGTCGAGGGAGCAACTCCCTCTACCTTGGTTCTGTCTCCTTAGGTACTGTTTTGGACTGATAGAAGCAACACCCCACTAGCTTCTTAATCACAATCTGCCCACAGCTCCCCAAGCCCCGACAACTGAAGAAACTGAGCCTTTCAAGCTCTGCGCAATCCCAGCAATGACAAAATCTGCTCCTCCTGGCCACAACGTCAATCCTTCCTGGCCCAGAAAGATGACCAGGCACTGCGTAAGTCTGATATGCCCCTCTCTGCTTTTGCGCTGGCCCTCCTCTTGGCTCGAAATGATGACGCAGGCCCTTTGCGTCACTTCTTCTTTGTTGCTTCTGCTTTGGAACAACGCTGTTTCTCGGGACAACTGCTACTGCTGCAAATTCTTCAGATTACTTCTGGTGCCTTCAGTGCTTCTCTGATCTGCAATCCTTCAATATCATGTTGAAATTTTTAAGTTTGACACGTTATAAATCCCTATTGTATTATCTGGTTTAATTTCTTCCTCTTGTTTATTCCATTAACAAGTTATTTATAAATATAAATAATGAAATAAACACAAATGCAACCTTAACTCATATACAGATCAACAACTGAAATAACTGAGACAAACACACAAGGGACACTGTTATTTTTGGACAATCGTCCCCAGAAAAACCCAATGCGGGAAAACCGGTGCAGCAGATATGAGGGTTTTATTATTAATCATATTTCTGAATACAACTAGGGTGCCAGAAATGGCTCAGCCAACAGAGAATGCCCTCTGCAGTAGTACCTCTCCTCAGAGACAGATATTCTGGCTGATCAATCACCAGATGAACGATCCCACAACAACTATGGCAGCTCTCACTACTTTGCGTCACTCTGCAGGGATTGCATCACCCTTCCCGACTCACCAACACTCAGTATGCCCCGCGAAAATTCTTCCGGCGCTGCCTCTTGGCCCTGCGTCAGCTCTGCTAGCCTCTGCGCAACTACTGAAACCTCTGTGTCAGCTCTCAGACCCATTTCGTCACCCGTGTTGGCCTCTTCAGCCTCTGCGTAGCTTCCTGCTGCCTCTATGTAGCACCTAGTTGCCTCTGCGTCAACCTCTAGGCTTTGCACTGTCTCTCTGGCACTATCTCTTCCTCTCTGCTATGTATTCTTGGCCTCATGCCGAACTGCCCCTCGCTGCAACAGATCACTGGTTCGATTCTCTCAGCTAAACCCGCTCCAGAAAATCGAACTGACTGATCAATTTGGTGTATCTCCAATTGACCCTCAAGCCTCCTCTTATACTTTTCCTGTTGAGTCTTTAACGACCGAGATTAAGTCTCTAATCAATGGCTAAGATCAGATTTGGCTTGATCCATGTCATTTAGAACATTCTCACCCAGTTTTATATTAATACCTATTAATATTTTAATTTTCCTAAGTTTATACTTAGTAACCCCATTAAAAATATTAATTATTTTAATATCTCCCCAACTGGGTGGAATTTCCCCAAACCATTTCTGGGTCTTGGAGATCTTATGTGCCTTAGCCTCTCCACCAATTTTCATGGCTAGAGCACATCCGATGCTACCACAAAACAACAGTTCATGGCTTATGTGTCTATATTATATAGATAACTCAACAAAATGAGAATCAAAGATAAGTTGCCTATTCCTGTCATTGATGAATTATTAGATGAATTGCATGGAGCAATTTTCTTTACTAAGTTGGATCTTCGTTTTGGAAATCGTCAAATCAGAATGAGGCAAGAAAACATTCCCAAAACAACCTTTAGAACACATGAAGGTCATTATAATTTTTTGTTTATTCCATTTGGACTTACAGATGCAACTCCAACATTTCAAATCTTGATGAATTCTATTTTCAAACCCTTAGAAAATTTATGTTAGTATTTTTTGATGACATACTAATATACAAGGAATCTTAAGAAGAGCATGGACAACATGTTGACCAAGTCTTAACACTGTTGGAAGAGAAAAAGCTATATGCAAAGCCTTTGAAGTGTTCCTTTGGGGTTCAAGAAGTGGAGTATTTGGGTCATATTGTATCACATGAGGGTGTCAAGGTGGATCCTAACAAAATCAAAGCTATGAGGGAATGGCCAATTCCCAATACCTTGAAGAAACTCGAAGGATTCTTAGGATTGATAGGTTATTACCACAAGCTTGTCAAGAATTATGGTCAAATAGTGGCACCTTTGATCTGGGAGGATCTCAGAATGGCCAAAAATCCAAATTCTTCGGATTCAAATGAGAGTAGCGCCATTGCGTAGAGCTCGGAAAACCGAACCCAATGCAAGTAGAACAGGTGAAAACTGAGTCCGTATGTGAAAGTTACTGAAGTTTGAAGATTTGGGTCAAAACAGGTCAAAAGTCAAAGGTCAACTGTGATGCAGAAGTCCGTACATCTGACCGGGCATGACGTGGCAAAGGCTGATATGGCACAAATGGCTAACTTGCATGTGACTGGGCGCTTGAGTGGCACACGTGGACCAGTGATGTGATGCCACGCCCAATAAAATGGTGCCACATGGCACCCCTGCACAGGTCAAAAATTTGTTGGGCACACTCGACAAGATTTGGAACCTGTGACCTCCAGTTTACAAATCAAGCGCCTTACCATTATGCTACATTTGTTCCTTGTTAAATATGGTGGTGTTTCTTTTATTTAAAGGGGTAATGGTGTATGGTTGGAAATGGTGGGGTGACGGAGCTCGCCAAATTTGGTGGCTCCGCCAACCCATATATTAGATTCCGCCAAACTTGGTCACAATTAAACCTTCGCCAAATGAAGAACGGTGCTCCTCCTATTCTAATAAAGTTTGTTGGCATATTATTAATGGATCAAATTAAATTATGTGCCACTACATAGTATTTAAATGGACCACGTAATTGTTTTAACATATTCAAATCTAGGTTTGTTATATAGTTTAAAACCATATAATATATGTTGTATTATTATTTGACTGTTGATTCGAATATTTTCAAATGGACCATGGGTTTATAATTTATTTGGCCATTGTTTCAAAGGTGTATCCATTGCACTGGTTTGATATATCGGTGTATCCATTGCACTGGTTTGATATAAAAATGAATGGGCACCACCTTCGTGGGGTTTGACCCCAGGTGGTTGACTACCCCATGTTTTTTATTTTTAAAATGATATACCAACATGTCAGATCTGTTGTTGTATTTTTTTATAAAACAAAGTCAGTTTTATGCAGAGCGAAAGCTTGTAACCAACGATTTGGAGAAAATTTGAAGGCCATTTCTGGGGTCATAACTTCGCCTTTTTCGGTGCTGTTTTTTGCAATGGATTTCTGAGGTCGAGCAAAACACAGTGGAACCAGTTAGAGATCCATATGATATACATTTGATGTATTTTGAGCACTTTGAAGATTTAATAGAAGAGGCCTCCCCACTGAAGATTAAAGGGTCGGGAGATGTAGGCTTTTTTGAGTTTGAAGCCAAACTCCATTATCAATTTTTCTGGTGTACTATTTCTTGTGTTATTGTTGTTCACTCTTATGTTTTGCAATTTCCAAAAGTCTTCATGTTTTATTAAGATTATATGCGTAATTGGTGATTAATTAATTTAATTCATGCAAACACACTTAAACAATTTATAAACCAAGTCATTTACGACAATTCTTGGATCATTTTTATGTTTCTGCAATTTTCTCTCGATGAACTTCATGCTTTTAATTAATGCTCTAAATTGGTGGAGTATTTCATGCAAATATACTTAGGATTTTCGAGCTCTATGCAATGGCGCTACTCTCGTATGAATCCAAATACTTTGGATTTTTGGCCATTCCGACACCAATATACATCACTGCCCTCTGCTCATTTTAACCCCATTTATCACTTTTCCCATTTGGGTCCACATTTGTTCACTGGGTCCACAAAGGGTTAGCCTCCCCCTCCCCTTGCCCACACCTTTGGTCAGGCCTGAAACAATGCCCCGGAGGTTGATGCAGCTAAAAATAAAAGAAAAAGCATAATTTGGCCACTTTCAACAGGAAATGTACCATAAAATGCAAAAGATGGTCGGGACATACAAATTTAGCATGTGAGCAAAAGCTAAACATGAGCTCTACCCTTATCTATGGTCATCACCCTAGTTCCTATGGGCTCTAGATGAGCCTCCTCTATATTAAGGAAGCCATGATTGTCCCAACCCTTGGAGTGGTGGGCAATGAATTTCCCCACCTTAAAAGGGGGTATTTATTGCTGTATCCTACACATCATGCTCTCATCCCCTGGACCCCCGAACAATTATGAAGAAAAATCAATCAAAGGAAAAAGGCATATGAAGAAGGGTGGAAAAAAAAGGCCGAAGTAACTCATGTACTGCGGTTGCTCCCTCCTACACTCATACACCCAAGTGTGGGCTTTCGCTGTTATAGCTACCCTTGTACCATGGCATGTGGCTTGGAGCCTTCCTCTAATCCCCACTCCATTCCATCATTATATTAGATGGCACCTACCACTTGATGGATGTACCATGGACGTGTCACCCCCCTTAAAAGGCTAAAACCACCTAATAGGGTCCTTGGTTAACCCCCTCTTTGAGCTTGGAGACACTTGTACATGCCAAAGCCCACTATGGAAGGGCATGCCACCATGAAGTGTTCATTTGTTTCCATGATTTGTAAGCTCTTTTACATGGTTACTCTAATGATTTGTTGTATTGGAGGCAAGGGGATGCATTGGATCTTATGCAGGATTGCAGGTGGGTTTCCATTTAGGGTTTGGTCTCCCTATACAGGGTCCAAGCCCTCCAGAGGGCCACATTGGCACTTGAACGGTGAGCATTGACAGCCATGGTCCTCCACCATAGTAGAAAGCACTTCGTGGATCCCCAACACCATTCATTGACTGCTTGTTTTCCACCTTTTGAATGAGGATGATACGCCTGGATCACCACGCCCAACCGACTTCACAGTTGTACCATACACTCGACAAACATTCTAGGGCCCAGATGAGGATGTTTCTCACCATGGGAGACAAAGAGAGGGCTTATGTCATCATTCTAGCCCTTACAGAGGGTTTACAGGCATATTGTCGATCTACTTGGAGACCCATGAGGATGTCATTGTGCCCCCACACCCACTTGGGGACACCACATGTGACTTGCATGGATATCAAGGGGCCAACCCCTTGATAACTGTGTTTGGAGCCCATTCTCTCAACTTGGCACACTTTGGACTCCACTAGGCCTTCCCAATGGTCTAATGACTCATCATGTTTACTATTTTGCCCTTTTGAGAGGCTTATTCTTGTATTATGGAGCTATCTTGGTGGGCTTGTCACCAAGGGATGTTATTATTGCACATTATTTTATTATTTAGGGCTTAATTAGGCCTAATTAGGCAAATCAAACTCTTGAGGAAGGATGTAAATATATGAGAGGCTCATTCATTCCTCTCCATCATCACTTGGATTGGATTAGTATCTCTTGTGAGAATTTCACATTCCCTTTTGGAGGACGAGTTTGGTTTCATGGATGAATTTTGATGTTTGCTTACTATCTCTTGGTCTTGGAGCTTCAAATTATGTCTTGGATTAATGACTGGATATACTCGCTATACATATAAGTGCTCTTTTTCATGTTTATTTTTACATTTATCTTGTCACATGAATAATGTATGGGATTTTCGCTATCTAGATCTGAAGTTGCCTAAAATTAATGCAAAATTGTGGAATTTCAGACTTTTGATGTGTCACATATATTACATGTGTCTTGGATGGTGAATGAATGTTCCTACAGGTTGAAATTTGTTTACCTTCAAAAGTCATCAAAAATTTGTTATTGAAGTATAAATATCTTTGGTAGCCGAGTTCATGCCCTAGATGTCATGCGAAGTTACCTAAGGTCTCCTTGATTGGGTGAAAGCTTCTCCAAATCTCGAAGTCCTCTTGGCTCCATCTCTCCCTAAGGCAAGGCACTGGTCTATTCCTTGATGATCACTTAAACGAATATCTTTTTCACCTCTTTTCTCTCTCTCTCTAGGCATAACCTAAAAGCTCTCCTAGGGCATCAAGTGAAATCTTTTGTAGCCATCCAAAGCCCTTGAAATTTGGTCCACAACTGCGTTGGGGTTTCCTCAGTGAGTCCTCCAAATTTGAGCTCAATCCGATGGTAGATTCTTGATATATTGCAAGCCTTAGCTCAAGGATCATTCATCTCCCTAGGTTGCTTTGGGTTAGTGTCCTCATTTGGATCATTGCATTTGAATTTCAAAAGAAAATTACTCGATTGATCCTATTCTCCTCCCAAACTTGGTCAAGCCCCTCTAGTGTTGATCAACTCCACACCCTTGACCTAGTTTGGGCCCACTTGGGTTCTTTGTGGTCCTGCAACTTTGTGACACACATTCCACAAGGATTACATAGAAACCATTATTTCTTTAGGATTATTATGCCTAGGATACACCTTGTCAAGTATTAGTCCACAAACCTAGGTTTAAGTGTCCTCATGGCCCTTCTAAGAGAGCCATCTATCTTGCTTTCATAGCAAGCAAGCCCATTATCCG
The DNA here is from genome assembly GCA_000404065.3 of Pinus taeda. Lineage (NCBI taxonomy): Eukaryota > Viridiplantae > Streptophyta > Pinopsida > Pinales > Pinaceae > Pinus > Pinus taeda. Next base: position 115,357 of record APFE030377038.1, on the reverse strand, counting down.
AGCCTCTCTTGTGATCAGGCTTTAGGAATCACCTGTCATCCCATCATTGATCTATTATTCCTAGTGATTCCTCTCATACTGAGATTCCTCCCATCGATGAAAGTCTGTAAAAAGCAGGGAGCTTTAGCTGAGGTGACAATGGGCTATCGCTCCATTGTTGCCACTTGACCTAGTAGTTGCTCTATAGGATCCCCTGCTAGTTTGAGTGGTAACAAGCTAGAGAGCCGACTTGAACTAAGAAGAGGGTTAATGAGGTGATAGTGGCCTCCCTTCTAGTTTCACATGGATTGCACTTGAGCTTTCAGACTTTATCTCATGAAGTGTGAGTTTTGTGTGATAACAATAATAAATCCCAACCAAATATGAGGGATGGGTTTTTTAAGTTGAGTTTGAATCTTAAGAATATGGCCTTTAGTGGTTAGTTTTAGTCCAACATTTGCTACATTTTCTTGTGTTATTATTTTTTCTTTTAGAGGTACTTATGTTCTAATATTTTTATCTTTCACACTGTTTCTCACCATAGAGTTCATAACATTCCCCACAGAATATCCTATACTTATGGAAACAAAAAGAAACTTTTCATTATAATATCAAGGGTTTGTGAATGTGTCACTTTATTTCAGTTCTGAGTTTTTGTAAAGCCTTTTGATTTTATGGAAGTGGAATAAAAAGTTGTGCAAATTCATAAAAATGGTAGTGTGCTTTGTTATATTCATATTTTAGTATATATGCACATGTTGTGTTTTGCACTGAATGTACAAGAGTTTCTCACTGATTTCTTTTCATATGGTCTTGACTCTTGAAGTCTGCTAATTTAGTACAACCTATAAATGTGATTTGATGGGAGATGACTTTAGGATGGTTACAAGTTACAACAATGCTTTTCTATTAGGTTGTGTTTATGTTGAGTTTTTTTGTCAACTTATATATAATGAGTGTTCTGTTGCAGTTTGGTCATCCGGAATGGATTGACTTTCCAAGGGAAGGAAATGGTTGGAGCTATGAAAAATGTAGAAGACAGTGGAACTTAGTGGACACAGATCACCTGAGATACAAGGTATTTAACTATTTATTGTGTAAGACTATCTAGAAGGCATCTACCGATAACAATTTCTGTGAACTTCTGAATCTTTCTAAACTAGGCTATTTTTATTTGCGCTGGTCAGTTACTGCAGAGGATTTCAATTGTTCTCATGAATAACATCTTTTTTAGCTATGAAATTTTGTGTTGAAAAAACCATGATTGAAATTATGGGTATTGAATTTCAGACCTTGATACCATTTCTCATTTATTTTTTTCTAGCAATGTTGATTATATTTCCATGCTTAAACTGACAATATACATAGTTACATAGTTTTACATTATTTACTGTATTTACATATTTTTTGTGTACATAGTTTTGCGTTATTGTATTTACCATTTCTCATCTATTATTTTCTAGAAATGTTGACTGTCACACCTTGACCTCATTTGTATGAGGTCCACTTTCTGATTATCAGTAGTTGGTGGAAATTTGTTGCTGGTTCTCTGGAGCTCTTGGACCGACTTTGGGGATTCATTTTTATGGAGGCCAGTATCTTCAGGGCATCATATCATTTGATGGAAGTCGTTGTTTGGGGGAGTCTTACTTCTTGGTTTGATGATTGTGCTTGCTGCTTGTTGGTCTTCACACGTGCTTTCCTTGTTGATCACCCCTTGGTTGCACTTTTGATGGATGTGGTGCATACTATCTCATTATGATGGTTTGATCTGTATGCTTATATTGGACATGGATGATGGTTCTAGCCCCCCAGGCGGTTAGATGATGATGGTTATAAGAAGTAGATGTTTGATGACATTGTTGTTGATATTTCCTTCTGACTTGGTGGGTTGATGTATGATGTTGGTGTCACTAGGATGGGGTGTTCTACATGATCCTCATGTGTTGGATGTGTTGAGAAATTAAGGGCAATCTTAATTATTCAATTTCTCTTAACTATGATAGCTGCTTGAGATATTGCTTCTTTAGATTCTGCTTATCTATTATTATTATCTTCAAACAGTTACCAAAAACAAGAAGATCAAAATACACAAGTACACAAGATATTGGCACCATGCCAGGGAAAAGACCTCTCCAAAATCTGAGAGGAAAAACCCTTTGAACTCTTTCTTATAGAATCTTTATTGAGAAGTTACATGACCCAAACTTTGACCCAGAAATACCTTAAACATCAAGTGACAATACCTCCAAATGTGTACCCAATCATGCTGTACGTTTCTGTAGTGAATGAGCATGACAGTCTGCACCAACCAATTTGGATAGGCTCTTCCAGCCTCGATCTATCCTCGCATTTCATGTAGATCCCTCATACTTTGTTAGAGCGATGATTAGGGCTTGATTATAGGTCTTCGAAAGACAACGATATTGACTGTCCAGAACAGTGAGGGTAGAAGAAGCCTTTGATTTCAGAGCGAATGCACATATGAGAATAGAGTTAGGGCTCTCCTAGCCCTACGATATCCTCACACCTTTCAACAACAATGTCCTTCTTGTATTTGTGGCTAGAACAGCCCTTCAAACCAACCATACAGTTATGAAATGCAAGACCCTAATCCAGATCTGAATGCCGTGAGGGAGAGCAGACTCGTTGATGTCTTCACATGAGGGAACAGACCTCCTCACTTGCTGCAGCTACCCTTCCTTCCTTCGACCTTATTGCTGCTGCTCCTCTTCGTGAATGAGAGTGAATGAATTTTCCTTTTAGGAGGAGCCAAACGTAGCCTATATATAGGCTTGCCCTTTCATCCATTGAGCTGATGTGAGCCTAGATTAGACCGACGTGTCCTTTGATTAATTAATTAGGCTGGTGTGAATCTAGAAGGCTTCCATAGATTTTCTTTGAGCGGTTTCCTTGCAATAAGTCTGTGGGTACACGTTGGAGTATTTCATTGATGATCTAGAAGGACTTACATTACATTTACATGAATAATAATACATGACTGTCTTCATTTTACATGACTTGTCTAGGGCTCTCAATTGGAGCAAAAATAATTTTTTGATACAAAAATACATTGTTATAGTATTTGACATAATGAAGACCAAACCTAGTTACACTGTTTTCAACAAGATGTGTGATGGTGGACATACTTGATGATTGGACAGATTTAACACTTCTTTATGCCCCCTTATCTTATGATGTTTCAATGGTGGGATGATTCAGGTCACCTTTGTGGGGTTTTCCTAGGTGATTTAACTTTATGATGTAATATTCGTTATACATCGTCTAGGGGGTAATGTGTTTAAAGATGTTAGTAACCTCATGGATATGTTATATTTCCTAAGTTTGAGTTAGAAGTTGGGGAGGTGGGGGGGTTGGGGAGTTGGTGCACCTTAGGCTTGGCTTTATGTTTTGTTGTTATCATGGTGGGGTTTTGCTAGGGAGAACATCTTTTATTTACATGGCACAACACATTATTTTTAAGTGCACCCTGCTTCGGCACATGTGTTCATGGTGATTTAATTTATTTGTAACTAATTGGAGGCTTGAACAAGCCTTTTGTGGAGTGCTCCTTCTAGTTGGTATCTTGCACACTTTCCCATACATCTTGTGCATCACTTCTTATTTTGGAATGGTGGTTATGGAACACTTTTTCATCTCAAGAATATTTTATCGTATTTGTATACATGCATCTCGGCAGGTGCATTATTGAGACATTATTTTACCATTTGATGGAGCACTTGAAATGGTCAACCATTCATTTAGAGGAGGCACTAGACCTTCTTGTGCTATTTTTAGGGGATGTTGCCTAACTACTCCATTATTTTATTATTGTTTGACTTGTCATTGTGTTAATTAAAAAATATTGTATTTTGTTGTAAGAGAGATGAATTTTCCTCTATATAAAGAGGAGCTTCTCTCCATTTAAAATGGGGATTCAACAATTAGAGGATGGGGAAGAAATGAAAGAAATGAAGGAAATTGTAGGAGCGTGTAGATGATGTTGAGTTTCTGTTGTGTATCAAACCTTAAAAGATTAATGAAACATTGAAGTTTTGCTCTACTTTGTTGTATGGGTATGTTCTGTTTTTCAACTGTTATTTTAATGTTCTAGATTTTTTTTCTTATTGTACTCATGTGAAGGCTTAACAATGACAATATTCATTGAGGAAGGAGCAATGTGAGGAATTTCTCCCTCATATTTATTTGCTGTTTTATTTTACGCATGTTTTCCTTTTTTCTGTCCAACTAAGTTGTAGATTTGGAAGCACATTTCAGCCATAAAACAACTACTTCACATTTCCATTGTTGTGTGGCACCCTCAATCCTCTAAGACTTGATTCTATAGCTTGTTTTCAGCAAACACCTTGGGATAAATTGCATCAAACTAGTTCCTTTTACCTTAATTACACACCCAATTGATGAATGCATCAAATAAGTTCCTTTATCCAAGAGGTTGAATGTGGTCAACTAACCATTTCTACCATATAACCTACCTCAAAATAGTTGATTGAAACACACTCGTTCTTTTATTCACTCTATGTTTCATGACTCCATACTTAAATTGATAGGCATTGGTCTTGTTACCCACCAAAAGTGGGTGACCCCAAAGGATAAATTTTTCTCCTATCATCTCTTCCAGTCGGCAAGAGTGCACATTGGAAGGTGGGCTTTTGATCAAAAGGTAATTTATTCATTTTGCAATCGAGCGCTTATGCTTATTTGTATTTTGGGCATTTGGCATGGATCATGGCTAGAAGGAAGAAGGGTTTGGTCCGTCATTTTGTTCCCTCACCTTAAATGGGGGGTTAATTGTTAGTTTATGTAGCTCAAACATGCATTCCAGTCTCAGATGGTGTCCATGAGGCTAAGGAACATAGTGGATTAATTTTCTCCAATACCCATAAAAAGTTTCTAAGGAAAATTACCTTAATTAGAATTAAATAGCCAACTTGTTAATTTTCTTAAATCTAACTTAGGGAAATAGTTTAATTAATTGGGATCAATTGAGGTAAATCGATTTTCCTCTAGTGACTTCTAGAAAAGTCATGTGATGAGTGTCAAGATGATCTTAGCCATCGATTGAGATTAGATCATGGTCGTTGGTTGCACAATGAGAGATTATAATAGGATATCAATGGGAATTTAGAGAACACATTAGAGACAGATTTGTGGTGATAGCAAGGGCGCAGTGATAGTGTGGAGGACCCCAGATTAGGTAGGGAATACAGTGGTTCGGAAAAGCACTTCAGGGTGTTGCTTCAACATGGGATCGAGAGTTGTTTCTTCGTATAGTCGGATGTAGAAGTTCGTGGCATTGAGTTCTACAGAAATAGAGTACATAACAACAAGCATGACTACATGTGAGGCCATATGGCTTCAGAAGCTGTTACTTGCCTTGTTTGCTTAGAGGATAGAAATGAAAGTGATGCATTGCGACAATTAGAGTTGCATCAGGTTGTTTGAGAATTTGGTGTTTCACAACAGGTCTAAGCATATAGACATTAAGAACCACTTCACCAGGTATTGTGTACTACACAAGATTGTTGAGCTACTATATAACCCACAGATGAGCAGGGAGAAGATATACTAACAAAGGCTTTGGGGAAGGCGAGATTCACCTTCTTCAGAGATAAGATAGGTGTTATGCAGAATACCTTTCTTGCTATGAGGGAGTGTTAGTTTTTGTAGCTTAGACATGTGTTTGAGCCTTAGATGGTGTCCCCGAGGTTAAGGAACACAGTGGAATAATTTTCTCTAATACCTAGGAAAAAATTCTAAGGAAAATTACTGTAATTAGAATTAATTTGCCAATTTATTAATTTTTCCTAGTCTAACTTAGAGAATGCTTAATCAATCGAGATTGAGGTAAATCAATTTTCCTTTAGTGACTTCTAGAAAAGTCATGTGATGGGGTCAAGATGATCTTAGTCATTGATTGAGATTAGATCATGGCCATTGGTTGCTCAACGAGATATTATAAGAGGAAATCGATGGGCATTTGGAGAATGTTATAAAATCAAAATATTTGTAGATTATAGTTGATTCTCCTTGATAATTACTTGTGATATTTGTTGGTCTTTTATCTTTTTAGATTTACTTCTTCATCAAGCAATTACCAAAAACATGAAGATCACAAAGACACAAGATATAGGCTCCAAGCTAGGGCAAGACACCTCCAAGGGGAAAACCCATAAATAATGCTTCTCTTCTTATAGAATCAAATCAAAATGAGACCTCTAAGACCCAAAAACGGAAGTCAAGATTCCTCCCAAGCACTAAGTTAGCCTTCCAACAAAATCTCTTCTAAAGAAGTCAAAGTCCACAATAGTCAACGAAGGTCAAACTGTCAAATTTTTTCTCTAGCCAAAGTTTCAGTCCTGCAACTTCAAGTCAGCAATTCAGACCTACAATTCTTGACCCTACAACTTGCGCAAAAACCCTAGTCTGCTTGCACGTGGACAAAAAAGATAATTTTTTCAAGTCTTCTAACTTCGCTTTGACTTCTCCTTTCTTCCTTGACTTCTCGCTCTAGATTGCCTTCTTATCTTGTTGTAGATCGAAGTTGTGAAGTGTGTCAAATGAATCGAAGTCTCATGCTATATATACACTCTTCAAGAGGTCAAATAGGCCTCTTCTAGGCCAACGTCTCCTTGGCAAGGCCGACTTGGTCTTGGAGGACAAAATGACTTTTTAGACTAAAAAATAATGGTTTTCTTTTGTTACAACATGTCCAAATAAGTCTACAATACATGACAAATTTTTTTATTTTACTCAATAAGCCCTAGAAGCATGAAGAACATGCGTTGACTTAAACTTTGAGCATGAAACCCATGCTTGAACAAAATAAAATTCTTTTTTTTTGTTTTTATATAAAATATACAATGTCATGATTACAAAAATCATCGTGAAGAGAGAATCTAGTTACATTCTCCAACACTCCCTCTTAACTAGGGAGGTATTCATAATCCCATCATGAGTTACAAGGATTCTCAAATTGAAGTATTCTCATAAGAAGAGTCAGATTGATCAGCGATCTTTTAACCATCAATATCATAACCAACATTCGTCAACATAGCAAGGCCTTAGCTAACAAGCTCTACTTATATCAGAGCATAATGCCGGGAGGCTTTACGTGAGACACCACACTACCTCTTAAGGCGCATACCCCATCCAGATGTTCACTAGGTATGTCCTTTTAGTACAATTCTTGTCTTGGATTTCCAATCCTCAAAGAATATCAGTCCTCTTTGACTACTCTTGTCTTGGATGCCCTACCTCATCCTCAAAGAGTATCGTTCTATGAGAAAACTTCTTTCTTGGATTTCTAATCCTCAAGAAGTACTATCCTCAGATGCTTATCCAATCCTTTGGGCTCCATTATCTCTTCATGGCCTTCACTTAGACGTACAAATGTTAGTCTTGGCCTAGTGCATGACGCATGAATAAGAGAATATAATGTCCATCATCATTGCCTCTTAATCAGGGAGGAGTATCCACCAAACCAAGTTTGCTTCTTAAGTACTCAAGCTTCTTATTTGGAAGTGCCTTTGTTAGAATATTAACTACTTGTTCATCTCTAGAGATATAATGTAGCTTCACGACCCCATCTTGTACCAAACTTCTGATATAGTGGTACTTATTGTTAATATGCTTTGTCCTAGCATGAAACATCGAGTCCTTAGTCAACCTTATGCAACTTTGGTTGTCACAATGTATAATTGCAGGACTCAACTGTCCTTCAAATAAATCTGATAACAACTTTCTAAGCCAAACAAATTCTCTACAAACTTCACTTGTAGCAACGTAGTTGGCTTCAACACTACTCAAAGAAACAATATCTTGCTTCTTGCTCATCCATGAGATCATGGAAAATCCCAAACTAAAAAATCCATCGATAGTGCTTTTTCCATATGTTTCATTGCCACGACAATCAAAATTTGTATATCCCAATAGCTGAATCTTATTACCAACATATTTAAGGCAATGATGTATTGTCCCAAAAAGATATCTCAGGATGTGTTTGGTTGCTATCCAATGGTCATGCCTTGGCTCCATCTAAAATTGACTAAGGACATTTACTACAAAACAAATGTCAGGTCAAGTATTCACAAGATACATTAAAATCCAATTAACTGTCTATAGCATGTAGGATCCACCAGACTAGATTTTGAACTCCTTAACTTCTTTAGATTAGTAATCATAGGAGTTGTCATTTGTTTACTATCCATCATGCCAAATCTTTATAATATCTTGATCGCATATTTTCCTTGACCAAGATATATTTCATCAGGTTTCTGCCAAACTTCTAGTCCCAAATAATAGCGCATAAGCCCAAGATCCTTCATGCCAAATTCGGCTGCCAATTGCCTCTTGCATTCTTGTATTTGATATTCCACACCTGTAGCAAGTAAGTCATCCACATATAAAAATATGATCATCGGTTCATCCTTGACCACTTTGATGTAAAAGTTAGGATATGCAGAACTCTTGAAAAAAACAAGTCTCAATAGGTGTGGATCCATTATGGCATACCATGCTTTAGGTGCTTGTTTCAAGCCATATAGAGCCTTCTTCAATCCGCATACGTGTGTCTCCTTATTATGGACTTCGAATCCCTGAGGTTGCTCAATATAAAGCTCTTCATCAATGGTCCCATTAAGAAATGTTGTTTTAACATCCATTTGATGAATGTTCCATCCCATGGTAGCAAAGAAAGAGACAAGTGATCTACTATTTGTATATCTCGTTGTAGGAGCGAAGGTTTCTTCATAATCGATACCTTCCTTTTGTGAAAAGCCTCTTACCACAAATTTGACTTTATACTTATCAATGCTCCCATCCACTGCATGTTTGATCTTGTATATCCATTTGGAAGTGACATGATATTCCCACTTAGCAATATTGCTAAGGGGAAATATCAATTTTGTCATATTTCAGACTAATACTTAGGAAAAGTGGGTTGCGGGAATCCACTTGGAGTTTTGGGCTAAAGTAAGGGCCCAACATAGGAGAAAGGGAGAAAATCAGATGGCTTGTGGATGGTAGGGTCCAACCTCAAAAGGGAATATACTCTCCTCTTGGCAATATGCACTCTTGGAGGGAAAGTGAGGAAATCGATGGATGGGTCCCACATGGGGGAAATTGGAGGCACAATGACAAAATAGGAGGAGGCACTCATTCTTGGGCATCTTTGATCATTTGAACATTCACTCTTGACCAACACGCTTGAGCTATGAGCCAAGTTTGCATGCACGATTGAGCACTTGAGATTTTCAAATGAGAATCTCACCCTACCTTCGATGGACCTAGAGTGCCAGCCCTAGGAGGTGTTTTGCATCCTTTTAGTTTGGTCCAGGAAGTTTATCCATTGAATTCGTGGAGCAGGGAGAACAGGTAGGATTCAAAAGAGGAATACATTGCTCTTGGAGGAGTTGGTTGTAGAGCAGGGATTTTGTTGGGTTTTCAGGGATAACCTAGGGCTTCCATTTGCTGAAGATTTGGAGTATTTCCAGGGATCAAATTTGTGGGAGCTTGTAGAGACCAAGCCAATTCATACCAAGGATTGAGTGGGCCTACACAGTGGTATTTTCGTGCCACACGTGGGAGATGGAGGAGATAAGGATTGAGGGTTGCAGCTTGTGGGATCATTCCAGAGGGCATTTGCTGAGTATTGCAGCCATTTTGGGGACCTTTAGCAGGGGCATTTATAGGTGGGTTGAAATGCCTAGCAGATAATGGAGTGAGGGGAAATTGCGCCGAAATTCCGAGGTCAACATTTGGCCAAACCCTTTTCAGTTTTGGTGGGTTATTGGAGGAGAGGTCGGGGTTAATTTCTCGGAATTTTTTGTGCACTGGAAGGGGGTCAAATCAACCATTCTTCATAGCCAACAGTTCAGTTTTCTGGGGGATCAACACAGAGCCATAGAAGGGACAGCTACGCAGCAGTTGGGGCACTGGATTTCATCACTTGGGCTTTGCTAGCTTGCCTTAGGCAAAGCCCAGGTGCACATTTTCCAAAGATCTATTGACCCCATACTTTTATAATAAGAAGGATCAGAGCAGCGCAGTTTCTGGTTTATTTCATGGTGTCTGATTTGTGTGTGATTTTTGTGGGTATTTTTTCTATGGATGCTTTGTTTATCGTTGTAAAATTCCCTTAGGGATATTACAGTGGTTTTAGAGCTCATAGTCTTGGCTCAGCCTGTGGGAGCAGCTTAGTCTATGACACTAGAGGATAAGCAGAACGTCACTTACAGGAGGTACAAGTATAGAAGCAAGGAAAGGCTACTACAAATCACTCCTGATCTAGTGACCATTGAACCAGAGGTTGAGAGGCCAGACATGGGGGATAATGGGGGAGACAAGATGAGTAAAGAAGAGGAGTTTTCCCTGTTGATTTATCGTAGCATTGGATGTGCTCTAAGCCTCAAAATTTGTAGGGAGGCTTGGACACATGTATTCCAGAATACCCAAAAATCGTTTTGGGAAATTCCACCCGGAGACAGTTTTATTAAAATAATTAATTATTTTTAATGGGTGCCTAAGTCTAAACTTAGGAAATTAAAATAATTAAAGGGTATTAATCAAACTATGGGTGAAACTTCTAGAAGAAGACAAGGATCAAGTCAATATGATCTGAGCCACCGATTAGAATCTAACATGGGCTGTTGATTACTCAACTAGAGGATTATAAGAAGGACTTCAATAGGCATTTGGAAAACACATCAGGAAGATATTCAGTTACCTAAGTAAGTTCGATTTTCTCACTGGTCGAAGTTCAACAAGAGGAAATCGAATCAGAGGGAGAGATGCAGGTGAGAAGGAGAGAGGACATCAACATTAGCCAGGGGCGCAGGAGTAGAAAGAAGACACAGAGCAAAGGAGGGACAACACTGAGGCTGTGATGTTGGGATTGACATTGGGACTGCACATTCCCTATGCAAAAGCTGATGTAGTGAGAGGAAGAGGGGGCAGCAGGTCCTCTCCAGAGTCAGAATTTAGCTAAGAGGCGTGAGAATATCGTCTGTAATATTTCTCACAAAATTCCTCTTCTATTCTGTTGGTTGTATCTTGTACATGAGATTTTTGCTAAAGATCAATAAAGAAACTCTCATCTGCTGCACCGATTTTCCCACATTGGTTTTTTTTTGGGGACAATTGTCCAAAAATAACCATGTCATTGTGATTATACTTGTGCTAGTATTTTTCCTTGCATTTACTTTTCACAGTATTTTAATTGTGAAGGCTGCAGTAGAATTTATTTCGATATTTGCTATAGAAACACTGTGAATAACTTATTTCAGAAATAATAAGTAGAAGAAATAATATCAATCACTGCAGTTGGATTTCTATTTAGAAATTTTCACATGGTATTGGAGTTGAGTTAAGCACGAGTGCAGACCAGAAGAGCCAGTGTTGAAGAGAAGAAGGGAATTCGAAATTGTTGCATAAACAGAAAATCGAATCCGCAGAGGAATTGCGCAATCCAGTCTAAGAGGGAATATAACCATAAGTGCTCCAATTCCTTTCTGCTGATGAAGAGCTTGCCACTTGTGAAAGAATACGAATGGCAAGGTTTTGCAAATGTACACCATTTGCTCCATGATATCCACCACCTAACTGGATTCATGGTGCTTCTCTCCTCCAAAGCTGATATATTTGCATAATCATCTATTCCTACAACAAAACTGGCAAATTCTTCCTCTACCTCCCTGTGCAGATGAGAAGGAAACATTCTCATAAGGGCTTTTTTCACCCCATTAGCCACCTCTCTATCCTTAAGGGGTGCCTTCCTCTTCCCATTGCTTTGAGCAATAAGCTCCTCATCATAAAATTTGGGGTTCAAGGCATGTGCTAAAGTGTGCAATGGAGTGTTGGAATTGTTCCACCTATCAACAATGATTTTCTTGACTAAATCAACAAAATGATCATCAACAAACAAAAGTTGTGGAGTCTCTTGCGAAATAATTTCCATGGTTTTCTCAACCATGGAATCCATGCTATCATATACCTCTCCTAAGAAAGGTTGGTCAGTGTCAGCACTCCGAAGAAGCTCAAATGCAGGGGTTGTGAACTTTAGCAAGAAACCTACCTTGCTCCACCAATCCTCATCAAGGCACAATTTACACACCATATATCCCTGCTCTGAATCTGCTTGTCTCCACTCAATCCAAAGTTGACTCACCACCATAGAAACTAATGCATGCTCAACCTCAACAAGGCGGCACAACATCAGGAAGTTTGAGGCATATCTTGTCTCAACAATTTTTAACAACTCCAATTTGGGGTACTCTCGAAATGTGGCCTGATATTGGTGGTGGTTGGTGATGAATTTGACAATCTCCCTTGCTTCGCCTGTGATTTCCTTTATCTATGCAACTTTGTTGTCGATCTCCTCTAAGATCATATTCAAATTATGGACAATGCATGGTGTCCAAAAGATGTGGTCATACCTCCCCTCAATAATTAAACCTGCAGCTTTGCAAACTAGTGCATTATCCGTGATAACTTGCACTGCCTTGTTAGGCCCTATTTGTTCAATAGCTTTTGTAATAACATCAACAATGAACTGTGCATCTTTTACCTTTGCTGAGCAGTCTTCCACCTTGATAAACATTGCTCCGTTGGGGGAAGTGGCAGTGATATTTATCAATGGTCTGCGCCTTGTATCTGTCCATCCATCTGAGACTATGGTAACCCTAGAGCTACTCTAGGAAGAACGAATTGGTGATAAAATATCCTCCACAAGCTCCTTATCATTTTTGAGAAGTTGAGTTCTGACTTTCCCATAGTTGGGCCCCTTGTACCCTTGAGGAGCTTTATTAATTGCCCTTATCATATCTTGCCAATAAGGAGAGTGAACAACATTGAATGGGATACCACATGCATAAATGCATCTAGCCACTCTGGAATCAGTTTCTTCTCTCGCTTGCACATCCACCATTTTAGCAATTATGCTATCCTGAACTAAAGGGGATGCCCCTCTGGTCTTTTTGGGTGCTGGTTGTTCATGTTGTTGAGTGGCATTGTCTCTCCTCTTTCTTGCTTCAACTACAATCCTTGGTTCAATGTTAGATGGAGCTTGAGTAGCTTGAGTAAGCTCATCATGCCTTCTCTTAATAACATTCGCCTCATCTTGCTCTCTTTGATATGCCCTCCTTGCCAATGGGTCTGCTGTTTTTGTGCAATTCTGTAAATAAAAAACGTTTTTCATATTTTTGGCAGCATAAACCCTCGAAAAATTAAAGCAATAGTAGGAAAAAACTAAGAAAATGAATGTTGCTTACCCAAATTAATTTTTTGTAGTCGAAGCTACCCCAAAATGTCACGAAAGATGAGAAATATGGTTGTGCCAAAAAGCCAAGAATGCCGTAGCCGGAAACTCTGCACTCCAAATCTGCTGCTGGAATCTCTTTCTCTCGCTGCTGAAATCTCCTTTGCTCACTGTTGAAAACACCCTAGCGGAAACCACTACTCTCTTCCTCTCTTCTCCTTTGCTAAAATCGCCAATCTCCAAGAGAAACAACTTGCTCAATTGTGTGATGAGAGAATGAGGCGAAGGTCACTTTTATAACTTGAGAGAGGCATTTAGAAGCAACTAGAAGCCACTTTAGTTGCCCAATTAAAAAATAGAAAAAAAAGTCAATTTGCGTGGGGAAACTCCGCCGTACGGCCCATAAACGAGTTTCGGGCTGTACTGGCCACGTTTCCTCCTCGAGAAATGGGCCAATACGTCCGTAAATGAGCTTCCGGGCCGTACCCTACGGGTTTCCCCATTTTCGTTTCATTTCTGTACGGAAACCGACCCTAGACCCACGTTTCCTGCAACTTATATATATGTATGGTGTATTCATGATTATGCTGCGTCATACACATTGAATTGTCGCCAAGCACCTTTCAAGATATTTGCATGGGATCTATTTTTGGTTTGAGACATTCTTCCTGTGATATGTGACTACTTGGATGTACTAATGATGATTAAGATCGTTATTGATGAGATGAGCACATTTGAGTGCTTCCTTAGTATGAGATCTGCCATGATGTTTTTGAATGAGAGGTCCATAGCTTTAAGCATGACTGAGGTTGAGTACGATGCTGCTAGCATGGCTAGCTATGAGGCAAGATGAAGAAGCTTTTTGGAGAGATATTTGAGCAAGTTTTGGATATGACATGGATACATTATGATGACAAAGAGTGGGAACCGATTGGCAAAGAATCTCGTATATAGCTGGGAATGAGATACCTCAATTGGGACAGTGTTGTTGTACAAGACAAGCTCAGGCTTGTGGTTGGCACCTCCTTGAGAGGGAGGATGACTATGGTATCCTTTTTGTGATATATATATTTTTGTTCTAATATGATATTTGATTTGATGTTCTGTATGAACAGGAGACAACTGCTATTGAGACATGATGATTACCATATATGAGCACGATGAAATGTTGCTGATTAATAAAGAGCATCGTTGATCGAGGACACTGAGCCAACTCTTACCCCCTTGTCTGAGCTCCCAGGGTGAGGAATTGAGATAAAGGGCTCCTGGGGTTGAGGGATCTCTGGACAGTAGGGTCGTAGATGTTGTTCCTCTATCTGTTATCCATAGGGTTAGAGTAGTAGCTCACCCTATCTTGGTCTTTGCAAAGTATACCCCAGTTGATATCATACCCACAAATTGGGCTTGTTGGGATTATCGCTCACCGTCTGGCCAAAGGGTTGTGGAGGCTTGGGGGCGTGTGATCCTTACCTTTGGTAAGTCGGGTATCTCCCCCAAGCTCAGATTATGATGTAGGTGTTCCACCACATGAATATTGAGCATCATTGTTGGGAAGATCGATAGGCAATAAGATGGGTTGAGTAGTAGCTTCCCTATATCACCTATTGCTCGATATGGGGTTGTAGATGTTTAGCTCCCCCATGAGATTCAGGGTTGAGATATGCTCCTCGATGTGGTTCTGGGTTGAGATGTGCTCGCTGATGATATGCTCTCCGATGTTGATGAGGGTCGTAGATCTGACTCCTCGACCATGTTCCCGGTTGGTAGCCTGCTGGCAGAGATTCCAGGTGGTAGCCCAATGATAGAGGGTGGTAGCTTAGGCTCCCCTCCGATGACAAATTCTTCTTCTTTTAGATTCGAGAATATTCAACATATGAGTAGGGACAATCAATAGATAAGTAGGAATAAGAAAGAGATGAATTGAGATGCACTGACGATATGTGATGATGAGATACTTGAGACTGGATATTATTTGTTGACAGGAT
This sequence comes from Pinus taeda, assembly GCA_000404065.3. Lineage (NCBI taxonomy): Eukaryota > Viridiplantae > Streptophyta > Pinopsida > Pinales > Pinaceae > Pinus > Pinus taeda. The sequence goes on along the minus strand of APFE030377038.1, from coordinate 100,117 downwards.
ACTCATGACATGATGTAGGTGGAATTCTCCCTAGTTGAGAGGGAGTGTTAAAATATGCAACTGCGGTCAAATTCCACTTTGGACAACTCATTTTATGGAGACGGTGATTGCATTAAATTCCTCTTTTTGAGAGGACCAAAATCGACCTAAAGATCACTCAAAACGGATACGGGAAAGTGTACTTATGAAGAAAAGCCCACACATACATATCTGATAAGGTCGACCCTAGAGCTAAGTGGACACCCTTGGAAGGCTATAAATACGAGTGACATCTACCTCATTTAGGCATCATCATGAGACTCTTCTATCTTGGTTTTTTGTTTGCATAGGTCCGAGGCTCGTTCGCTGAGGAACAGGTTTCGCTCGAATATAAAATTGCAGGGTCCAAAGCCCGCATTTCTGTTTTAGGGTTTTGGGCTTGAGTTCCAGGCGCATGACAGAGAGATATCGATTGTAGTCGTTCGCTACCAGGCTCATCTGTGCGATCGAAGCATCCTAGTCGCATGCACAACTCGTCCTCCGTGAGACCGACATCTAGGGTTTCAAAATATTAGTTACAGACTGCAGTCACTTGCTTGTAGGCTCGAAAGAGTGTTTGGAAGCTTCCCAGTCGCACACATGATCCCTCCTCCATGCGACTGGGACCTAAATGATGGAATTTCAGTTGTCCAAAGATTTCGCTTAGTGACCGCAATGTTCAACAATTGATCGCAGATAGTGACAATTCATTACAGGCTTAAGAGCCAGGATTTTGAGTATAAGCACTGTTGGGTTCATTTCATGGATGTTGTAGTTACTTTTGACGACTAGTTGTATGAATGAAGATATGGATCATTGTACTCTCTTTTGCTGAATCATTCGATGACAATCTATAAGAAGAATTTGAAAGGGTTTTCCCCATAGTGGTTTTGCCCCGGTTTTTGACCAATCCTAGTGTCTCTATGTGTGAATGATTTTCTTCTATTGTTCCTTTATGTTACGTTGCATTGATGATGATGATATTGTTCTTTCTATATAATTGCATATACTGCTGAATAATGATGTAAATTTGAATAATGTTATGATGTTATGAGGTGAATGTAATGTGTTAATGAAGAAATGCAATTATCAAAGCAAAGAACAATATAGCCCTAAGAAAAATTAACATATTAAAAAGAGAAGAAAGAAAAAAAGAGCTATTATAAAACTCAAGGAAATTATTATCAGTCAAAGAAAATGCATAAAAAAAAGTTAAAAGAAGTACCAAGTTTAAAGTGAAACATTATGGTAAATTTGTCGGAAAGCAAAATGGAATCAATCACTGACAAGAAAGGAATAAGAGTCTAATTCAAAAATAAAGGAAGGAAGATTTTCAGAAACTTTGTATAACTATGCTTCAATGTTATTTAAAATTAAAGGGACTATGGTAGGGAAAGATGTTACTATTCTATCTCGCGTGCTGAAGATAAGAATTACATAAACCCCAAATTCGCGAACCAACTGGTGATTCCCAAGTCAAATATAATCGAAAAATTAGACCTTTGGGTTCGCCTTGGATGGAAACTCTAGGGTCCTTCATCCTAAATATGAATAAGATATTTTTTACATTTTCCTACAGGAAGAAAAAAATAACACTCCAGGACATTACATTGAAATCGGATTCAGTAACACTAGAAACATACAATATATCTCAAAAGTAAGTTTTCAAGAAAGTAAAAGAACAATACAAAATATACAAAGAGAAGTTGACAAAATCACCGATGAAAAAAATTAAGAAGTTTCTCAGCTTAAGGACCATAGTGAAAAATTACTGATGCAAATTAAAAAGCTTAAGGACAAGAAGTCGTTAGAAAACAAGGTACAATAGCTTATTGAGAAGGAAGCATCAAAATCTTCACATGTTGACATTCAAGTTGAAGAAAAAGGAACAAATACCAATCTAGTGAATATCACAACTCAAGAAGATGACAAGCCAATTGAAGTAAAAACATATTTCAATGTTGTAGTTCAAACAATGAAAAATCCAAATGAAAATTTTGTAACCAACTCAACAACATCAGAGTTTGAAGTAAATTAAGAAATTACCACACACATGATAAGGGGAAATCAAACCACAATAGCTCTTTATCGACATCCAAATCACAAGAGAAGACAACCCAGTTAGTCTACATATCCGTATCACTTAGAACAAAAACAATGAGCTTCTGTTCTGAAGATTACTAATGTGAGTGCAATTCAATCTTGTGGTAGAAATTTGCACTAAGTGTCCAATGACTGCAAGATTCCACAAAAGATTAATTTAGGATGGTCAGATTCCTTCTCAGTCCGATAATTTTATTTATCACTCCGTTGACCACTACGCATCAACGACCCATAGCAGTACACCCCCTTTTTTCGCAAAAGGGTAGCGCCTGATTGATGTATCCATCTCGTCTAGCTATCATTATCAGCCTGATAATCATGTTATAATGTAAACCCATTCTGCATGTATATGATGTAAATAATCTCAGCAGATTTGTGTCATGTATGTAATTGCCTAGGTAAGCCTACTTTTTCTGGTGACGACCTACATTTTGGGAGTTTTTTGTTCTTATCGATCCATTCTCGGGTAGTTGACAGAGTTTTCCTTCAGTCTTACCCCAAAGCCGGAATGTATTTTGTCACTAGGATCTTAGGCGAGTCCTAGTGTTATAGATCGAGTCAATGAAAAAGTAATTTGAGAATAATCCTAACTATCTGGTTAGGTTATAGTATTACAAATTGCTTGATCTACTGGATTATATTTGTGTCGCAGAAATGGGTAGTCTGTGACGGTCTATTTCAGATGGGTTTTCCCCCTTATGATGTAAAGGATATGAATCCCTTCATAGTTTAATCAATTAAATTTTCTGGCAAAAAATTAATTAAAATCCTAAGCCAGAAATTTAATTAATTCTAGGTCCTAGGTAAATTTGAATTTTCCAAAAGAAAAATTCTTTGGTCTTTAAAATTCAAATTTTAAAAGGCCCCGAGACTTAGGTAAATTAATTATTTTGCTAAATTTTAAGCTTTTAGTCCTTGAGGGTTAAGTCAAAGTCAAATTTTTGAGGAAATTAACTCAATTTTTTTATTTTCGAGTTAATTAAAACGTATTTAATTGAAAAAATCGACTTTCCTCAAGAATTTAATATTTCAACAGATGTGATTAAAAGAAATTTTAATTCTCATCGACAGTCGAGATTGCTTTGACAAGGATCACTCGAACTAGCCGTTGGAAGATTTATATTTAAACAGGAGGTCATTTGTCAGTTGATCCATCCGATCTTTGAATCATGTGCTAAGTGAAAAACTCTCTTTCAATCTTTTTATTAACAATAAAGAAAGACTTTGGGGCTAATTTTTGTTGGTGTTACTCTTCATAGAAACACTGTAAGATGTGTCATTTTCATGCATAGATTTCTTTTTAGCTATTGATAATAGCTTTCTGAAGAGTGATTTGAGTATAGGCATCTTGCTCAATTGCTGGAATTTTAATGGTAATTTAAGTTTTGAATATAATAGCAGGTATCTCTATTTATCTGAATTTTATTATCGTTTTCTCGTTCTATTTTGATGGTTGAATTGAGTTTTGTAGGAAAGTCTTGATTTTTTAGAGCATCGGGTGTTCGGGGAAGTTTTCAGTTGGACCAACCAACTCCCGATTCGTATTTACTAAAAAGCCCAACTTAATTTGATTCCGGGCTTATCATAAGAATTTTTATTGGTGATGCATGAAGGGCTTTGGGCTAAGCACCTCCTTTTAAATTTAAAAATTTAATTTTTGCTGTGCTAAATTGAGAAATCTTGCTGTTAAGAGCCTTAGATTATCATATCTGGGAGCGGAGTTGGATTCACACTCACCAGATCTGGTAGATCTGTAATTTTTTTGGGTTTTCTGGGATTTTATTTCTTTTTATCTGGTTTCTGGGTGTTTGTTTTTCAGGTACAGGTTGCAGATCTGAAAGTGAAGCTTGATTTGAAGCCAGATCTAGTTCCTAGAAGGTAAGATTTGGCCTCAAAACCAGCTTTTGTAGGGGTATTATTTTTGCAGTCCAAGGGTTTTAAAATATTTTAAATTTGGAAACAATTTTATGAGGGTTTCATTGATAAATCTGAAACATAAGTGTGAAATTTGTTTTTCTGGGTTGTCTTGAGTTTGGGCTGTCTTCCCGGGGCTTTTGAAATTGTTTTTGCTGCCTGGGGTTTTCAACAGGAAATTTTCGGATTGGTTTTATTGCCTTGGGTTTATTCTGTGCGTTTTTCTATTCTCTGGAATTTTTGTTTTGAAATTTTTCTTGCATCTTATCTTCATTTATGTGTCCTTAACCTGCATCCATACTTCTCCTGTCCCTTTGCCACCGCATTCCACGCTTGATCCGCTGCTCTCTATTCGCTTTTTTGGCTATCTCTCCCGCTACCATCCACAACCTCTTCATCTCTGCTAAACCTGCAAAAGAAAACGAAATACGCAACCCAACCCTCCATTGAACCACAACTCTCTCTACCTTCATCCATCGACCTGCATCCTCATCACCTGCACGCTGCCACTCGAGCTCGTATTCCTCTCCATGCTGTTTCTGCTCCTTCCTCCAGATCCGCGTTTCATCCGCAGCTACAAGCTGCCTTTCCTTCCCTCCACTCCATCTGCCCATCTATCCTCGCTGCTGTCCGTCCTCATCACTTGCAACCTTTCCAAACCTGCAAATACGTGGCCAAACCTTCCATTGATCCACAGTTCTGTCTGCCCTCATCTGACGTTGCCGGCACTCCAACCCTCCGTTGACCTCCTTGCCGTCGAAACTCATTCATGCTGCCATAGAAACCCACAGCTCTCCTTCTGTCGGTGCCTAAGCTCCTCATCCATCTTCCGCCATAGAGTTTTATCCGCCGTCAACCTGCAAGTGCATTCGATTTTTTTTGTATTGTTTAAGCTTCATTTGCCTATATCTATTTTTTTTACGATTAGGTTTTAGTTTTTAGTTCTTTCTTTTAAGAATTTTCGATTTCATTTAAATGAGCTTTAGTTAGTTTCATCAAAATTTCAAAAAGAAAATATAAATTCGATTTCTATTTTTATTTACCTTTTTTTTTATATTTTATATTTTGTTTTTGCATTTTTTCATTTCAACTTTGTTTTTTATTTTTTTATTTTTATTTTTAGCTCTAAAAAAATCATAAAAATCAAAAAACAAAAAAGAAGGGGCTTCATTTTTTCATGTGATTTTGAGACTTTCTAAAAAATTTTAAATCAAATTAAACTTTCACATTAAAGAATTTTTTTTTTTTAATTTTTTATGTGGCCTCTGGCCCATTAAAAAAAAAAAAACATTATTAAATCTGTTTGATTTATTTTGGTCATATTCAAAAGAAAGATCTTGATTAATCATTTACCACATTAAGTCTTGTTTCATAAAACTTAGCACATCAAAAAGTTTTCCTAAAGACTAATTAAATTGTCAATCTTTAGTTCTTCTTTGGTGTTCTTTTTGTGCTAGTGTTAAAATCTAAAGAAAACTTTTGTGGTATTAACTTTTTTTATTTCTCTATAGTTAAACATGCTTAAAATATTTGCATCTTAAGGCTAACTATAGGAAAATGATAAATTTTCCTAGATTTGGGTCACTAAGCATAAATCATCTTAAGTCTAGGATTGGAATTGATCAGCATTTAAATTTCATGGTTGTTTAAAGTATTTGAATCTCTAGAAATTTAACTGTTAGAATATCTTGCATCTATTGAAATGGATCGTCATTGCTTGAATTATTTGATGTGTGTTACATGTTAGATATATTGCGAATATTTTGAAGTAATTGTTAAAGTGCTTTGTCCTGGAATTATAATAGATTGCATATCTTTGTTTCTTACGCTGAGTATACTTTTGAGCATCTGTTGACATTGATATTTAATTGCAAAGAAGTTTTTGTTCTCTTTGAGCTATAATTATATTAGAAAAATTTGAAATAAGCTTGTGGTTTAATTATAATATTTTCAGGAGTTTACTTTTAAGTCTTCATCCATAAAGCGAACATTTAATTTTGGTGATTGAAGGCTTCTGCGACATAAGTGTTTTCCATTCTCGAGTCTAACTTCATCACATCTTTTGGTGCATTTGCATATAAGTTAGCTTTGCATAGTAAAATTCACTTCCAAGCATAAGCTTGGTCGAAAGAGACAGATATCCATCCATCTTTGCTGCTTGAGAAGCCTGCGTTTAATAGTACTTAAAACGGTGACCTTGCAGTCATTGGAGCCACAACTCTCTACAGCGCCGAAGGCACTGGGTGTGTCAGATTTTCAGGAGAGGTATGGTTAATCACACTTTAGTGTGCTTTGCCTTATCTTCTTTTTGCCAATTACTACGAAATCAAGCTCAACACAGAAAAGATCGAAGGATTCACATTTAAGTAGGAATTTAACTAAAATTAATCAAGATTCTTGCATCTCACATTAGCTATAGGATCTGCATTTCATATAAGATAGTCATTAGTAGTTGCTAATCGATTACTTGGTCATAATTTCCCTAGAAAGATTGTTGATTCCATAAGGCATTGGTATCAATCGTTTAAAATCTAATAAAATCCTATAAATCTCTAAATCTTAATCAAGTACTTGGTCGCTTCACTGTGTCTCCTCGAACTGGTTGGTTCCCAACTAGTTCTTTTTCATTCCATTTTTCCGTAGGGTCTATGTCTAGTCAATTTAACGTCTCAAATTGCTCTACATAAATTATCAATCTGGGTATCGTAAACTGATGAATTGTGGTGCACTATATGTGCTTAGTTAACCTTTCTCTTACTTCGTTGTTTTATAGTTTATGTTGTTTTTGGGGTTTTGTTCTTGTTGGTTTTCTAAGGTGTTTAATGCAAATGGAAATCCTATTCTAAGGTCTTAAGAATACTTTTAAAGGACAAGTATGGATAAAGATTTCAAGACAAGGCCTATGTCCTTAATGGTAACTTCCAAAACTTAGCACTTCAAAAGAACTTAAAACATGTTATTGATGGAGTTAGTATTTAAACAAAAGTGTAAATATACAACTAGTTCAATCAAAATAAAATGCAATAACCAAACAATGAGCTAATGACTATGAGACCCAGTGTCCTTACTGCTTCAGCAAAAGAACAAGATGATTCTATCATGTCATTAGTTCAATCAAAATAAAATGCAATAACCAAACAATGAGCTAGTGACTATGAGACCCAGTATCCTTGCTGCTTCAGCAAAAGGACAAGATGATTCTATCATGTCATTAGTTATTAAAAGGCTATGTGCATCACTAATCTACAATCAACTTGAAAGCAATTTATATACAACTAATATACATAAGCATAACAAAATTAAATGCAAAATTAAATGAAAACTATACAAGGCAGGGGCCCTCTGCCACCTATGAAATCAAAGCAAAATTGAACACAGTTGCATGAATTAAAATTGTATGAATGAAAAATCTAATCTATCAAACTTGAAAGTAATCAAATCAAATCAAAGCAATATTTACAAAGTGAAATCTATTCTACCTTACATTCTACAAAGCAATATTTACAAAACGAAATCTACTCTACCTTACATTCTAATGTGCTCCATGACATCTACTTCACATCTCCTTCCATGTTGAGAACATCAAAGCTTTATTCAAATTCTTCAAAAGTACAAAGTAAAACAAAGTTCTCCAAAGCTTTCAAAAGCCATCAAGGAAGAACTACAATCTTAAGAAC
>APFE030377038.1:30347-91861 GCA_000404065.3 Pinus taeda | reverse complement strand
CTTAAAAGGCTTAGAATTAATAAAGGTTGGAAAAACATAAATGTGGCCCAATGATAATGAAAGTGGGATGAATGTGGTGACATAGTAGTGAAATGGAGGTGATATAATGGACATAATAGTGAAAGTGTAATGGAAATGAATGACATTTTCAAGACTCAACAGTCTACACCCCTTAGCCTGCTGTAGGGAGACAACTTAAATGGAGAGATTGGGGATCAGGGTGACAACCCCCGATCTGAAACGTTGTCGTGGTGCCTAGATATTCTGTGCGACAACACATTCCACGGATCCTATCATCTTGTATCAATGAAGATGACAACTCCGAGAATTCGTAAAAAATGCAAACAAATTACAAGACAAGAAACAAATGACACACCTTGTTAGCGATAAGCTTTGAGGACAAAGTTTTTTGAAGAGGAAGGCATTGCTATGAATATAATTTATATAAAAAATAGTACAAATATAAATAAATAATAATCATAATAATAATTAATTAAATTATAATTAGTTAATAAAGAGGCATGTCTCTAAGGACATGACCATTCATGAAGGGGCACCTGCCTAGGTATATAAGTGGGCCCTCATTTGTAACCATATCATCATATTCTTATTCATACATTTTATATATATTTGTATCCTCAATGGACATCTTCATATTCCAACTGTTCTGGAGTATTTAACTTGTGTGTGTATGAACTTTGTTCCTAACATTTGGTATCAAAGCATAAATGAACTTTGTTCGTAACACTCTCAAATCACTTTAATGAAAGTATTGATTTTCCCTCAATATCTTATTGTTGAAGTGTTTTCTACTTTGGGTATAAAGTGTTTGACGAAATCTCTATTCACTAAGTGTTTGATAGAATTCTTCAAAGTTTTTTTTTTTTTTTTTGGTTCTTTTTTAATATTGGTTGCATTGTATTAGCATATTCAGTTTTGTACATTACAGTTCATGCCTATACTATAAGTCAAGGCACTTCCATGAGGCATGGGAATGAATTTTTGTGATGTTCCTTTTTCTGGTTTCCCTTATGGTGTGGTTGGGATGGACTTCCAGGGTTGGAGGCAGCTAGGTCACAGGGGTAGGTTTACTCCATCAGTGGGCCTAGGGTTTTCTGGAGGGGCTTTTGGGGTTTGGAAGAGTTCGCTTGCCATATTCCATCATCAGGATTAGTTTTGCGCAACTTGCTTTTTGTTCCGTTGTATTATGATAATCCCATAAAACATGGTTATTATTGAGCCTAAATTAATTATGCTTAAGGTGCCATTATGAGAGGAATACTTAATAGAACACCTAAGTGTAATATCTCGTTGGAATCAGAATGAGAAGATCTACAAGATGGGATGGTGAGAAGTGGCTTTTAGTGGGCAGAGGAGGGATGTTGGCCGATTTACCATTTTCCTGAATTAAAAATGTGTTTTAATTAAAATAAAAGGAGGTAAAAAGCACTAAGTGATTAAAATAATAATAAAATAAAGGCTTCTAGAGGGGTCCATCAGATCTATAAAAGAGGAGGAGACCATATGAAGACATCTCGGAGTTGAGCTTCTTTCTTGTGGAGAGGTTTGGGGTCGTGAGTTCCCAACTTCATCCATAACAGAAACCCTCGAGTGATTCAGCGAGAGTGGGTGAGTACCCATCTCTCCCCTTGGTGAATTCATCCAGAATTCATAGGAGAGCTTAGCAACTGTAGTTCAATTCAGTATTGGAGGGCCAGTGCCGCATTGGAGCAATTGCTCAAGGCTAACTTTTACATATTAGCTATATTAGTTGTATCACCATGTAAACCCCAATTTATATATTATAATAAAAGTTGAGATTATTTTTGTTCATCGTATTATTATTTTTCCATACTCTATTTGTTACATTTTACATGGAAATGTTCTATTAAATTAATGAAATTTTTATGTGTGAAAATAGTCCATTTCGAGATTTAGCCAAATATTATGTTTGGGATATCACTCTTTTCAAGCTCAAAAATTGGTAATAAAACCATCAATAAATAAAGTGATGTCAAACATAGAAGAAATAAATTTTCCTTGAGGATGCAACATTTCCTTGGATTCTCTGTTGATTTGGCTTGGAAATATTTGAAATAGCCCTTGGGGGCCCTCCTTCACCCATACGTTTCCTTATCTTTGCTTGAGAAGGGCTTATCCTTCTCCCAAGAGGACTTAACCTCCTTTTCTTTGCCCTTAATCCTCCAACAACAACCTTATTTGAGTGATAATTGTAACACTCTCTTCCCACATCTCCACCCAGGTAACTAGCTAACCAGGGTAAACATGAGACAAGAGGCCACTATGATTGGATTCGACCTCCTATGTGACCTTAAGGAAGTGGAATCTTCAATCAACGGAAACATCACACACAGTCATCCAACATGAGTTTCGGAATTCTCAAGAGACAAGTTAGCCACTCAGACAACCAGTCCTTGGGTCCCACTGATGTTTTGGACATCTTAGGCCTCAGTCGCGCCCATGCTATGGGCAAGAGAGTGTCCAGAAACCCAAAGTTGCTTTCACAGGCTTGCCTGCTAGCGACTAAAATTGCCAATTCTGTGCCAACGACCTCGGGATTTAAGCCACTTTTTCAGGCCCAAAGCCTAGGTCACTGCCCAAAACGGAGTGATAGCTTAAAATCAGTAAAAGTACATGGAAACAATGATGCCAAAGCAATAAGTTGAACAAGACCTTAACCAAACCCCTACTAGCCATGATAGGCATTTTGTCAAACATATCATCAACATGTAACCTACAGGTGTAAACAACATAATTAAGTGTAGGGATCTTATACTTATCTGAGAATCACTATGAACCATTGTTCCCTCGTGTCATTTGCTTCATTATCATCTATTAGGCCATAGATACATTATCCATTCATTTACAAGTAAAAACACGCTGAGAGCCATACATAGTCGCTGTCATAAAACATACATTTAACCAGCATAATAGGGACAGAAATATCATAAACATATCAGCTATAAAATCCACATATACATCAGTACATTTACACATGAAAATCAAGGGAATGAATTTCTCATTAATGAATGCAATAAACCAACTGGAGATGGGACTACCACGCTCCACTCGACCATAGATTGGCTGAGCGAAGTCTCTCTTCAGCCAATCACCCCTGTGCCATATTCCAAGCGTGAATGTAGGACTCATAGAACACACCAAAAGAAAAACACCAACAAGCATGGATGTCATCGGAGTTCTCCACCTACACCGTGAGGAATTTGAGTGCCTCCTACTCTCTCAAGCTTTACCACAATCCACAGTCCGATCCAGGGATCACTAGGCCCTACACTGAGACATTCTCTCCAAGCTTTACCGTACATCCCATCCCGGGACTACTAAGCCCAATGGAGAGAAAATCCACCTCTTGGCTTTACCATATGTCCCGCCATTCACTGGAAAGGATTCCTAGGCCCACCAAGGCACACAATTTGGCTTTACCGCAATCCACCGTCTGGTTCAAGGGTTACTAGGCTAGTGGCTTTACCATGATCCACAGTCCGATTTAGGGACCACTAGGCCATGTGTTTGTCGGTTCGGAGATCCACCCCAATCAGCTTCGAATCCAATCCGACCATCCCACATTAACTGAATGTGAGAACCCCATCTCATCAAAGCTATTAGGAAATGGCAAGGCTAGGCTGAAGAATACTTTCACATTTGGAAAAACCCATGCCATGATAGAAAAGAACCACATACAATCCCATGCATGCCGAATCTAGCAAGGAAAATACACATGCAAGTTGATACCTGCAATGAAGCTTGCTGTAGCTGCTTGATCCTACCTTTCCCTGCTTGATCTTTGCTTCCTCTTGCCTTCTTTGCCTTTCTTGCTCCAATGCCAAAGTACTCCAAGAAAACTCTAAGTGTCCAAGAGTGAGAGAGAGAGAGAGAGAGAATAATGAGAGAACTCCAAAGTTAAACCGACAAAAGGTTATCAACTGATCCTTATAAGCCTTTTTATGAATGAGGCCTTTATTTTTTTCATTTTTGATTATTTGCCTTGAATTTCCTCCTCACATGCAACCTGTGACCTTTCATTTCTTTTTTCTCCTAATTTCCATTATTTTCATAAATAAATGTGCCAAAATGCCATTCTTCCTTTCCAAAGCCTTAGCCATTGCCTTTGCCGTTTTCCTTAGCCATAAACAAACAAATGAACACCCACTAGGATGTCTTGCCCAACATTCAATTTGGAATAAGTGTCCCATCAACCGTGGTTATTGTTTTTAACTTTTATTATATGGAATTTTCACCAGGGCCGTTGCAATAATGCTTGTTCTTGGCCTTTGAATTGATCTTATTTTGCTTATTTTATCCCTTGGGGGCTAACTTGCTCACTTTATGCCTCAACATCCACCTTGGAGGGACCTTTTTTGTTTTCCTGAAGAATTCAACCTCCTTATCTTCTTTGGAATCTAGCGGCCGTCTTGACTTGAAGGTTCTTGACTCTTTCTTGGAGTAATTTGGAGTTGATAATTGACCATTAGCCCTTGGGGGCTCCAATTTGCACAATTAGGCTTCAATGTTACATCATGTTTCCTCATATTCCTTCTTTACTCCATCCAATAGCCCCAAAGAGGATGATGCCATGCCTCACATTTGGTATAAATGCTTTGGAAGAACTTGATTTGATGTCACTATGCTGGAACATTGAGCTTATTTGGCTTGTAGATGATACTTGCTTGACCTATCTTTTTTTTCCACTTCATCATTTGCTTTCAAATCTTGTTGCTTGCAATGCTACATGGAAAGCCCTTTTGCCCCGGAAATGGGTCCACTGCTATAACTAGAAATCTGTTAGGGTGTTCTAACTGCTTCGAAAGACAAGTCATTCATCTTGACATAGAGAATCAAATGGACACCTTCTTTGCCTCAAAGGATGTAACATGATGCCTTGGGAGATGTAAATGCATTGGAAACTGTGAGACTATCAGGATGCAATGCCAAGGCCAAAGGGGAGTGCAAAATACGTAAGACACATGGCACATGTGTGTTAGGGGGTGCGTAGGATCATAAGGGATAATGTTAGGGAAAAATACATATGGTGCTCACCCTTACAAGGCTTTATTGACACAGGTGCTCCCTTAAGGCTTAAACCATGAGTCCTAGTAATGCGTATTCCATGATATCCACATACCATCCCAGGGTATAAGAATATTATAAATGATATGCAAATGGGAGTATCATATATACATAAAGCTGTGTGTGTATTTTTGCAACATCTTAACATTGCTGTGGCCAATGTACCTATGCTTCAATGCCTCAGCTAGGTTCCCTCCTATCAATGTCTTGTTTAACTTTTAATGTCCTTGTTTGACAGGTGACTGATAGTATCGTGCCATGTATCACCTACCACTTTCTGTTTGTATCTGAAGGCCTTTTTGAAGACTATTTTTTCTTCTGTAGTCAATATCCAAACTGCAGTTAATACTAGAAATATGAAATGGGCAATTATTATTGGTTTTCTTAGCTACCTGGGCTGTAGCAATTTATTTTGTCTCTTTATAGCAAATCTGTAATGTAATGTGTATGATAAACACCATTTAGCCACCTAAGAGTTATATGACTAGTGCCTGAACTGTAATCACAGTGCCGGTGCTTGATTAGTAGTATAAGAAATCTTTATCCTTTACAAAGCACTATTGTTTCACAGTGGCAATTAGGAATGGACATTTCTGCAAATAAAGATGCTAAGAAATTTATAGAGTCTACCTTCTTTTCAACTGCATTAGAACTAAGTCTATTCATCACCATTGAAAGAGTAGTTAGTTTTGCTAAACCCTTTCCTCTTGGTTGGAAAATGTTAAACCTGTTCCTTTACTGTTGGATGGATAATCAAAGGCAAGAGAACAAATTTCATTCTCAAATTTACTCGTTCCTGCACATAATATTTATGGTCTTTGAATTTTCAGCTTGATTAGACAATATTTAAGAAAATATTGACTGAATGCTTTGTTGTTTTTACAGTTTATGAATAATTTTGACAAAGCCATGAATGAGCTTGATGAGAAATTTCATTTCCTCGCATCGTCAAAGCAAATAGTTAGCAGTGCAAATGAAGAAGATAAGGTAACTGATTAGCAAATCATTTTTTCTCCCAGTGCATGCGGACAGAAATACTATGAGAATGCATTAAATACTACTCATAAATTATAATCAAGTGTCTCTTACTTGGCCATTCCTATATTCATTCTGAAAAATATTCAATAATGTTTTGAAGGAAGCAATCACCATGCTGTTTGCTACAAATTTTGTTTGGGTTCAAGCTTGACATGATAAATGTTTTTAGTTGTTGCATGCCTAAAACCTCCTATATTGTTTTGGACGATATAGCTTGCAATATGGGACCATATTAGTCTAATAAATTATAGAAATTCAAGTTTTTATGAATTCTTCCTGGGGATGCCAAATTTGGTGAAAATATTTAAGGAGATTTACCACATTGAATGAAGCATTTGTAGCCACCGCACAAGCAAGATTCAAACTTTCTCCACAGACATATTATTTTAACAGTTCTTGACTAGTAACTTAAAAGGGTTGCTCATGCAAGCATTCATGGGAAATGGCAGAAAGCACAAGAACCCAAGTATAACATTGGATTGGCCTTCAGCAGAGAGAGTACATATTATCTTCCTTCCCTGCATCATCAGATGCAAGCAGACAATTCCTTTGCTCATCATCCTTGCAGTGTTTGGTGCTTTCCCCTTCCGGCTTTAGACAATGTTTAACCTCATCTCTCTTCTACGGTCTTCGAAGCTTTGTTGATATAATGACAGGAAGGGATTGGTATCCATACTTGGCCTATTGCTAATCAAAGTCCATTGGTCAGTTGCAGTGTTGGTATGCATGGGGTCTCAGCTCTCTTAGCATTTGTTGGTGTTAAGATGGATTAGATCCTTCTATTTAGATATTCTCTAAGTGCATTTAGACAGCTCTTCTGACCAAACAAGAAATGCATATAATCATTTGAGAGGATATTTACTAGCAGTATATACAGGTCACTTGGATAAACTCTCAAGGTGGGTATGTCTAAAGATGGCCTTCTATGCTGAGTGCTTCAAGGTTATGAGGGATGGATCCATTGTTCAATCCCTTTACGCACTTTGCATTTGGATGCATGCTCTTTAGATCCCCCTGGGTCAACTCAGAGTTGGCTCTTATAGATTGTGGATTGAGATTGACCATCAGATTGACTGATCTGACAAGATATGCTAGTTGTTCCATCTTTGAGAGATTGAGATGGACGAGCACTTCATCTTCCATAGCCCAGATTCCTATGAGATTCGAGGATAGTTCCACTGCCTTTTAGAGTGCTATAGACACTTCGCAGCTTCTTTAGGTACCCTGATCAGAGGTGCCTGACATTATCCATGCAAGAGGCCTTCCATCTTCACTCCTCTCTCCTCTAGCCAGATCCACATTTTGGACTAGTGCTTGCCCATGTGATCACTTCCTAATGCCTATTTTACGGTGCTATAGACTAGGGGCACCAAGTGGTAGATGGATAGAGATGATGCCAAGTTAGTGAGGTCACGAGACACTATTTCTACCTCCATGATATTGTTACCACACAATCTAGCAGGACCCTAGGAGGGGAACCTATGGGACAACTACTAGACCAAGTGACAATAATGGGACAAAGACCCATTGTCACCTCAGTGAATGTCCCTTGCTCTTTGCATTCTTTCACCGATGGGAGAAGTCTCGGTAGGAGGGAAATCACTTAAAATGGATCTACTAAAAACTAGGATTGAAGTGATTTCACAAAGCCCATTCAAGGAGAGACACAATAAAGGCCCAATGCTTCAAGGAAGATAATTCTCTCTCCAAGAAAGACCTTGGGTGAGAAGATCAAGACCTAGGTTTTGAAATATGCAATGGTAATGTGTTTTCCTGAGGTCAAGTCTCTCAAATTTTGTAGGACCTCTCAAAGGAACTTTATGTTATAATATGACACTTCGCAAAGGCTCTTTTCTCTCTTTGAAAGACCTAAGAAAGGCTTGCACTAGACCTAGGGTTTTGTGAATAATCGCGGGAAGAAATGCTTCCAAGGTATTCACTAGGTCAAGATAAGGGAGGAGAAAAGGGTCTCTAATGATTTATTCCATTGAATACAAAACTCATACAACCCTTAAGAAAGCCACCTATCCAAGGAAATACAAGCTAGGTTTCCTTTTTAGGGCATACCTAGGGCACATGGATTTATGGATAAATCACAGTGAGAAATCAACCAAAATTGGAGATCCTCTAGACAAGACCTCAAGGAAGAGTCTTGTCTGAATGATCCAAAAATTCTTGCTTTAGGAGATTTCACTTGATACCCTAGTGGGTCGTCCTAGGAAAGAGGGGTCGAAATTTAAAGGAGAGAAAATATGAAGAAAGGAAGGATTGATCACCAAACCTCTTGAACTAGTGCCTAGTCCCTTGGGCTATGGAGTCTAAGATGATTCAAAATTGGCTAAAAGTGTCCTTAAAGAGGATAAAGATTGATGCCCTAACAACCAACGTTTAACATTTACCCACTTAATATTTATAGAGTTTCATGGAAGAAAAATGAAATCTCATCCACTTGGAACATTCATCATTTTCCATAAAATCAGTAACATACGCAATTGCCAACCAAAAAGCTTTCCAACAATGATTTTCAACAATTGGGGCAAAATAACATTAACCTAGTCGCAACAATTCCATACATTAGACATATTTCCAAGAAAATATTCAACAAGAAGCACTTACAAAATGACAATATGATATATCCATCCACAAACAAAGAAGTAGCTTCAAAGAACATTGAAAATTTCAGCTCCAAATGTCAAAATGCATCAGAGTCCCCAATAGTCTCCAAGGAAAAAGTGCAAGTTCTTTTACAAGAGAAGAATCCAAGTTATGATGATGGGTTCTCACAAATGAGACAGAGAAGAATCCAAGTTATGATGATGGATTCTCACAAATGAGACTATCTTCTATTTATATGAGTCTCTCTAAATCGAATTTGCCTAATGTGTGTTAGTTTTTGAAGCATCAGATGTGTTCTAGCCACACAATTTTGTGGAGAGGCTAGAATACATGAGATCTCCAAAACCCATAAATCTTTTCGGAAAATTCCGTCTAGAAATGACTTAATTAGATCATTAACCAGTTTTTAAATATTTCCTAAGTCTAAACTTAGGGAATATGGTTAATTAATCAAGTATTAATTAAGTCAAAGCATGAATAATCTAGAAACTCACACAGATCGACTTCAAGTTAATCCTAGCCATAGATTAAGATTTAATCTTGCCTGTTGGAGTTCCTACAGAGGATTATAAGAAGAAGTCGATGGGAACTTGGAGAAGACACTTGAGCAATTCGATTTCATGAGCATATCGATTTCCAGAGTAGCAGCAGTCAGTTGTCAGAGAGAGAACCACTAAGATCGAAGCAATAAGTGAGGGGCAGGGATAGTGATCAGGAGGAAAGATTTTCTAGATCCGGAGAGGCAACAACAAGAGGGCTGAATTATCCCAGAGAGGCAGCACTGAGGGACAACGTAGTTGCTTCAACCAGGCAGTTCAATTTGGAGGAAGGAAAAGTCATTCTTAGTTCCAAAGGCCGGGAAGAAGTCCCAGAGCGTTGGATAGGCGATTTCCTTAGCATCCAAAGGCAAAACAACTTCATTAGAGCCTAGTCGGAAGCAAGCTGTCCAGCTAGCTATGCAGAGCAGCGCAGAGGCTGACATAGAGCTCCAGGAGGCTGAGTTTTGATAGGGAAAGCCGAGCTAGAGATTGTTTGTGGGAGAAGGGTAATTCCCTTCATTATTTTGCCCAAATTTTCTTCTTGTTTGGATTGCCAGTTGGGCTTCCATAGATGTACTCAGATTTCACTGCTGCATAATAAAATAAAATCCTCACTGTTGCACCGGTTTTCCCAAGTTAGGTATTTTTGGGGACATTAGTCCAAAAATAATTGTGTTATTTTATGTGTGTGCTAGCATTTCTTCCAACATTTCTTTTTCCTTAGTTTTATTTGTGTAGGTTGCAGTGTGAGTTATTTAATATTTGCTGTAGGAAACAATAAATAATTGTTAATTAAAACAACAATTAGGAGAATAATTTCTAGTTGCTGCAATAGGATTCCGGTTGTGGAATTTCCACATGGTATCAGAGCGTAGTTGATCAGCCAGAGAGCTCAGTAAGGAAGACAAAAAGAGTTTTGCGGTTCAGTGTGGGCAGCAGATCGAAATCCCAGAGGCAACACAATCACTTTTCCAAGCATCCAAGTTTCTTGAGGAGATTCAACTTTTTTGAGTGAGGGACAAAAAATTTGATCTCTCCAGATCGAGTGATTCCAGTGGTAGATGGAGCAACCTAGTATTTTCGCAGAGCAACTCTCTAGCTAGACGTAGTAGTTGTGCAGCAGTTTGCTAGAGCATAGCTAACATTGGGTGGAAGAAGAGCATTCATTGAGGGAAAATTTTCCTCAGGGAATTTCTTGTCTCAAGAAGTTTGATTTTTCCTTGCAGATTAACAGCGTTGTGAGTAGATTTTGTCACTCCAAAAGGGAGTGCGAATAGATGAGCAATAACTGAGCAAAAGGGAAGAGGATAATTTCGACATTTGTTGAGATGGCCACTGCTGGGCTTCGTGATCAGGACATGTTGGATGGAGCTTCCAACTATGTCATCTAGAAGACCAGGATGCCCTTCCTTCTAGATGAGTTTGGCCTGAAGACATATATTGATGCAGTGGTAGCAGTACTCCAGGATGCAGATCAACTGCAGGAGTACAAAAGGAGATGGCACGAGTGAAGAGGTTGATCCTAGACAGAGTCCGGGATCACATTATTTCACACATAGCTGGCAAAGGTATTGGCAGAGAGATGCGGGAGACTCTCTCCACGTTATAACAGGGCACTTCTAAGCAGCAGGAGATGTACTTAGAAAAGAAGCTCAGATGCGTCGTGATGGAGAAAGGGGAAACATAGACCCCTTCCTCACTAGGATTCAGGAGGTTCGAGACCAGTTGTTAGCTGTTGGGGCAGTCCCTCAACCCACAGAGCTAGTACGATTGGTACTAAACAGTGTCTCTGAGGAGTGATAGTTATTCGTCCAAAGTATTTTGGGCAGAGATATCTTTCCAAGATGGGACAGGGTGCGGGTCGATTTGCAGCAGGAGGAATTGAGGCGAGCTCTTTTAAAGAGCTCCATCAGTGGCAACAGCATCAGACATAAGAAGGTGAAGGAGGAGGAGAATGTGGCCCTCGCATCAAAGGGTTCTAGTGAGGGACAAGGGGAGCATAGAAGAAAGGGGAAGGACCTGTCGAAGGTCAAGTGTTTCAGGTGTTGTGAGCTCGGCCACTATAGTACCTAGTGTCCTCTTAGGTAGAAGGAGAAGGAGGAGAAGCAGGACCACTTTGCATTAGAAAGAAGCTCCAAAAGTTATCCCAGCAAAAAGTGCGAAAATCTCTCAAGAGATACTAATCTAATCCAAGTGATGATGAGAGAAATGAATCATCCTCTCATCTATTTATACAATCCAATAGGGGATTCAAATAGTCTAATTTGTTTGATTTAGCCCCAAATAATAAAATAATGCTCAATAATGACATGACTTGATGACAAGCCCACTGAGATAGCTTAATAACATAAAAATAAGCCTCTCAAGAGGGAAAAATTATCAATATGAGTCGTTGAGCCATTAAGAAGGCCTAGTGAAGTCCCAAGTGTGCCATGGTGAGTGAAAAGGCTCCAAACATAGTGGACAATGGGTTGGCCCCTTGTTTTCCAAGCAAGTCACATGTGTTGCTGCCAAGTGGGTGTGGGGGCACAATGACATCCTCATGGGTCTCCAGGTGGATTGATAATGCTTGTAAACCATCTATAAGGGCTAGGATGATGACATAAACCCTCCCTTTGTCTCCTGTAGTTAGACATATCCTCATCTGGACCCTGAAACATCTGCCAAGTGTGTGGTACATGTGTGGAGGTGGTTGGGCATGGTGACCCAGGTGCATCTTCCTCATTCAAAAGGTGGAACACGAACAATCCCTAAATGGTGCTAGGGATCCATGAAATACTCTCTGCTATGGTGGAGGCCCATGGCTCTCAACGCCCACCCTACAATTGCCAATGTGGCCTTCTAGAGGGTTTGGACCCCGTATAGGGAGACCAAACCCTAAAATGGAGACCCACCTGCAATCCTACACAAGATCCAATGCATCCCCTTGCCCTGAAATACAACAAATCATTAGAGTAATCAAGTAAAAGAGCTTATAAATCATGGAATCCAGTGGGCAATGCATTGTAGCATGCCCTTCCATATTGAGCTTTAGCTTATACAGGTGTCTCCAAGCTCAATAAGGGTGTTAACCAAGGACCCTATTAGGTGGTTTCAACCTTTAAAGGGGGTGACATGTCCATGGTACATCCATCAATGGGTAGGTGGCATGTGATATAGTGATGGGACAGAGTGGGGATCAGAGGAAAGCACTAAGCCACATGTCATGGTACAAGGGTAGCTATGATGAGGGAAGCCAACACCTGGGTACATGAGTGTAGGAGGGAGAAAATCGTGGTACATGAGTTACCCTGGCCTTTGTTTTTCCACCATTCATATGCCTTTCATTGTTGATTGATTTTTCTTCATAATTGTTCGGGGCTTCAAGGGATGAGAGCATGATGTGTAGAATATAGCCATAGATACCCCCTTTTAAGGTGAGAGAGTTCATTGCCCACTAGGAATTGGGACAATCATGGGTTCCTTAATGTGGAGGGGGCTCATCTAGGGCCCATAGGAACTAGGATGATGGCCATGACTGAGGGGTAGAGCTCATGTTTGGCTTTTGCCCACGTGCTAAAAGTGTATCTCTCGACCATCTTTTGCATTTTGTGGTATATTTCCTGTTGTAAGTGGCCAAATTACACTTTTTCCTTTCCTTTTAGTTGCATCAGCCTTCGGGCATCATTCCAGGTCTGAGCCAAAGTGTGGACAAGGGGGGGGGGGGAGGCTAACCCTATGTGGACCCAGTTTACACATGTGGACCTGAATAGGAAAAGTGATGAATTGGGTTTAAATGAGCGGAGGGGAGTGGTGTATATGGTGTTGAGAAGCGGGACCACTCAACCAAAATCGGGATTTCCCATGTAGTTCCAACCCTAAAGCTAATGGCTAGTAAAAGAGATCCCATGGGACTAGGATACAAGGCTAATTATCGAATCAGGCAGAGGAGACAAGAGTACAAACCTAGCCCACTCTTTTTGCCGATTCCTCCCACCAATCCATGCCCAAAAGTGTCCATGATAAGTAAACAAAATTACTCAACTAAACCCATGAAAAGTCATACCTTTGGGTTCGGGAGGCCCACTTTCAAACATACATTCATAACAAGTGGGCAAGGGACCACATGGCTAGCTCAGATGGCGGAAAAAATGGCACATCGAGCTATCTTGGGGCTACAAGGGGCTACTGGCTATCGGCTAAGGACCATCTAGGAGATTTTTTTTTTGCTATGCATACTACCCATAGGTGGTAGGTAACATCTGGCTCCAACAGGGACATGAACTCTCGGGAAAGTGCGGAAAGCCACTCGAATGGGAGGTCATGAGAATGCCAACAATCTCTTGGAACCATAGACTTGTTGCCTGCACATATCAGAAGACCAAGTACATGTGGCAGTGTGTTTTTTTGGTGTCTTATGATCACCCATGCTTAGTATTAGGCCATAAAAATCAACAAGAAAGTAAAATGCAAATTTAATCTAAATGCGACTAATCTATCATGAAAATATCATATGATGTTAGTTGTAATGCGAAAATGAGCATGCAATGCATCCTACCCTAACATGCATGTTATATCACCCAAGTACTAAGTGTAATCATAAACCCAGTGCAACCAACATATCACCCAGTCAATATGAAAACTACTGCCATTCTGCTTACTCATGCAATAGATCGAAAACCAGGGGTAGGAATGATAATATGGAAGGTCACAAGGATAGGAGGAGGGAAAATGAAATGACCACGCATGGAGTATCAATGGATGCAATCTATTCCACAAGGTCCTTTCTTCCAACCAAAAGATAGAGATATCAACAATTAAGCTCATGAACTTCTGATGGATAACAACCTTAGGCATATTATGGTCCCCATCATTAATCATGTTTTATGATCGCATGAGTGGGAGGAAAGTGACACTGATGACAAGGGGAGACACGACAAGAAAATTTCTCTTGAAAATCATATTCACAATCTTGAGGGTGTGAGGGGGAAGGGAGGATACATCTAGTGGATAGTTCCTTCTTAGCATCATCCCTAGGAAAGGAAAAGGGATCATTAATAGTTGTGATAATGTGAGGATGGCCAAGGCGAGGGCTCATGGATAATGCAGCTATGCTATTGGGATCCCGGGGAAGGCCAGGGAAAACAAGGCCTTCACCATCAGTGTCATAAATAGGGCCCGCTATTTCCAACGAACCTTCTTCATGTATGTGAAAACCATGATCCTCCCTTTCGAGAATGTGAGTAGAGATATCATCATGAGTAATGTCCTGAAAAGGAGAATCAATTCCAACCTCATCTTTGGCGTCAGTAATCATAAATAGGGTCTGTTAACCACCACTTTGTGGGTGATATCCCCAACAGAAATTTTTCTCCGTGATGAACCTCAACCGACAGCCAACAACCCCTTGTAGCCTCCTACTAGCTCGTTGTGCCATTTCTCTGCCACCTCAGCCAGCCATGTGGTCCCTCACCACCTGTATTGATCGTATGTTTGAAGGTGGGCCTCCAAAATCTAAAGGTATGTGTTGTCATTTGGTAATTGAGTATCGGGTTTACTTATCATGGATACTTTTGGGTATGGATTGATGGAGGCATTTGACTGAAAGGGTGGCTTTAGTTTGTGCTCTTGTCCCCTAGATCCCTTTTGGATGTTACCCTTGGATCTTAGTCCCAAGGAATCTACTTTATTGACCATTTGGTTCTAGGGTGGTACTATTTGGGAAACCCTGACTTTGGGTGTGTGGTCCTACTCCTTTATCCGCATATATTACTCCCTTTCCATTCACTATACCCCATTCATCATTTCTCCCACCTGGGTCCACATTTCCATTCTGGGTCCACACAGGGTCAACCTCACTATCCCCTTGCCCCCACCTTGGGTTAGACCTGAAATGATGCCCCGAAGGTTGAAGCAGCTAAAAGAAAAAGAAAAGCGCATAATTGGCTACATTTAACAGGAAATTGTACCACAAAATGCAAAAGATGACCGGGACAAAATAATTAGCACGTGGGCAAAAGCCAATACATGAGCTCTACCACAATCCATGGGCATCACCCTGGTTCCATAGGCCCTAGATGAGCCTCCTTTATCATTGAGGAACCCATTGTCCCAGCCCCTGGAGAGAAATGAACCGCCCTACTTAAAAAGGGATAATCACTGCTATATCTTACACATCATGCTCTTGTCCTTTGAGCCCTGAGCAGTTAATTAAAGAAAATTCATAAAAGGAAAAAGGCATATAAAGAAGGGTGGAAAAATCAAGGCCGGGGCACGTCATGTACCATGATTGCTCCCTTCTACACATTACATATTTAGGTGTGGGCTTCCCCTTATCTAGCTACCCCTATACCCCAATATGTGGCCCAAGATTGCCCCTTTCATTCCCTACTCCCTTCCACTTATTTATCACTTGCCATCCCTATCAGAGGGATGTACCTTGGACATACTATCTCCTTTAAGGGTTGAAACCACCTAATAAGGTACTTGGTTAACCCCCTTTGGAGCTTGGAGACACTAGCCCCCTTTGGAGCTTGGAGACACTAGCACATGCCAAAGCCCACTATGGAAGGGCATGCCATTATGAAGTGCCCACTTTGTTATCCATGGTTTGTAAACTCTTTTACATGATTATTTTAATCACTGGTTGTACTGGAAGCCTATGGGACACATTGGATCTTATGCAAGATTACAGGCGGCTTCCATTTGGGTTTGGTCTCCCTATACAGGACCCTAACCCCCAGAGATTTACATTGGCACATATAGGGTGTGCATAGAGAGTCATTGGCCTCCACAACAACAAACATCACTCCACGGATCTTCATCAATGCTCAAGGACTACTAATGATCCACTTTTGGGATGATGGTAGTATGCTTGGTACATTATGCCCAACAAGCCCCCACAGGAGCCCCACACTCTTTGCAGGTGTCCCAAGAATTGTACGACATCATGGCAACATTCTTTCCACCACTCGGACCCTTGCAAAGGATCTATAGGCATCTCTGATCCATATGGAGACCCATGGGGTCATTTATGTGCCCTGGGACGCACTGGGAGCACCATAGGTTTACTACTTGGAGAACAAGGGGCCACCCCTTGTCCATCATATTCCGAGGAATTTATTCCTCAGTATGGCACTTCAGGACATTATTAGGCCTTTGGAGGGCCCCACGACATGTACATATTATTATTTGGCCCCTTGTAAGGCTTATTTTTCCTCTTGTAAACTAGTTTGGTGGGCTTGTCACCAATAGGGGTTTTATTTGCACATTATTTTATCATAAGGGGCTAATGTAGGCCCATAGGCTAATTCGAACTCCTTAGGAGGCTATATATTGATGTTAGATATGTTCATTTGGATCATCACTTGACTTGGGATCTCTCAATTCATAGAGAACTTCGCATTTTTTCCTTGGAGGATATCTTTGGAGATGGATGAATTTTGATATATGGATTTGGGCTATTTTTCTTGTCTTGGAGCTTTGTCTTGCAAACGGAATGTTGGTTGGATATACTCTATAACGTTTTAAGTAAATGTTAACGTTGTTATTCTTGTTGCTGCATACTGCTAAAATTAGGGCTAGTTGCTGCATAATTGAAATGTGGAATTAAGCATGTTTTAGCTAATTTAATGTATGGGCCAGTGTTATATGGATGAAATGTCCTAGAGATTATTTGTCTTGATAAGCTTGCATCATTTTCTTTGAAGTATAAATGCTTGAAGGTCACTTTTCTTTTCTTTCTCTCACCATTGCATGAAGCTGATTTTTCGGGCCTCCTTGATCAAGAAACCAAGTTCTTACTCATCATCATCCTTGACTCCACATCCCCAAGTGAATTAGGCATTGATCCCTAAAAAGGGTGGTCATCTCCTTCACCTTTTTCACCTTTTACCACTTTTCGCAGGTCTAGCCCTCAAAGGTCACCTGGGGCATCAATTTCCCGGGAACTGACCCAAGGAAAAACTTCGATCTCCTACAGGCTATTGCACTAGTGGGTCCCTCCCTCTCCTCCAAATTTGAGGCAATTCTAATGGTTGAATCTCCAGGAATCCCAAGCCCTAGCTCTAGGATCGAATTTTTCGTGGGCATCCCCAACGCTAGACCTCAATAGGATCAATTCAATCTTTTGAAGTAAATATTCTTGTTGGTCCTTTCCCTTCACCTTGTCTAGGATAGGAACATCATTGGTTGCTACATTCCATCCTCGAGCTTGGCCTGGGTCCACTTGGCCCCGTGTGGTCCCACTTCTCAATAAAGATTATTTGTCAAAGACCATTTGGAAATCCAAGTTTTCCAAGGATTATAGGGATTGAGAACCTCATTTATAAGCCTATTCCTTCTCCCTCAATCCTCCAGTCGTCACCCCTTACCCTTGGGGGACCAAGTACCTTGCTTAAAGAGCAAGCAAGTTCCATTCTTCACTCCATCCTTGGGAAAGTGTTTCCAAGTTCACTTTCCACCTATCCATTGACATATACTTTACAAGTGATCCCTACTCTACCAGGACTCCTCCCATCGGTGAAAGTTCATAAAGGGCAAGGAGACTTAGCTGTAGTGACAGTGGGCTAAGCCTCCACCGTTGCCCTTAACCTAGCAGTTGCCCTCTTAGGAACCCTTTTAGGTCCCCACTTGGTTTGAGTGGTAACAAGGTCGTAGTCTAAATGATGGTTGCCCACATCCCACTTTCCCTCATTAATGCATAAGAAATCAGAAATGTTGTCATCATAGGGAGCTACAATATTCATGGCTTCAAATGCCCCTTCCTGAATGAAACTCTCGACTTCATCGTGTTGATCCTCATGGACTTTGATGGGGCTCTCATTCATGTCATGCACATTCTCAATCCTTAAATTTGCATCTTGTAGCCCCTCTATAGTCTTGTGATCTTTTTAGATGGGTTCCATTTTTCCATATATTCTTCTCATGATTGCTTTCCATATTCAGATTTTCTTCAAGGTTACCTTGATCATCTAATTGATTACATTGTGTGGGGCTTTGTGACTGATTGTAATATTTTTCATTGGTTAAGTCAGTCAAGACTCAAAATATTTAAAGCACAGGTTAAGCTAGCAAATTCAAAGAGATGACTAGGATCCTTCTCATAAGCACACATTGTTATGTAGAGTTGTTTTTGTGTTGCTCCATGAAACCTGAGCATGAATATTTTATCCATGTTTTCCAACAAATTTTCACAAAACTCAACATATTGGTCAACATTTTCTTGTAGTTTTTGCAATTCTTGATCATTGAGTTGTGCAAATGGAGAGCCAAGGGTAATTTCTTTTTGATAATAATCCATTTTTCATGATTTTGCATAGTAGGATCAAAATGGAGTCGCCAGGGTGAATTAAAATGTCTTGATAGATTTTTGCTTCGCCTTCAAGCATTAACTTTAAAGTTCAATGAAGAACTAGGGCTTTGTTCTTACAATGGAGTCGCCAAGAATTATTGTCAATGATGTCGTAAGTGAAATAAGACACACGTCTTGTGTCTCCGGTAATGGCGCCAAATTGTTACCGCTCAAACTAGCATGGGTCCTAGGAGGGGATCTTATAAAGCAACTACTAGGTCAAGGGGCAACGATGGAGCAATAGCCTACTGTCACCTCAGCTAAGGCTCCCTACTCTTTACGGACTTTCACCGATGGGAGGAGACCTGGTATAAGAGGAATCACAAGAATGAGTAGATCAATGAATGGACAAAGGGTGATTCCTAGAGCGTATTCGCAAGAGAGACTCAATTATGCGGCTTTCGTGCTTAAGAAGCAAGGTGATGGGCTCTCTAGGAAGCACTAAGAGGGTACTTAAGCCTAGGGTTTGAGAATATCTCTTGACAAGAGGCTTCCTAGGTCTATAAATATCTTTGAGGAGAAATAACTTCTATGTAATACTTGTAGAATATGAGATACGAAGCTGTGGGACCACAGAGGAGCCAGATGGACCCAAACTAGGTCAAGGGTATGGAGTTGATCATTCAAGGAGGGGCTTGACCTAATTGGGGAAGAGAATAGGATCAAAGGCCTATTTTTTTTTAGATTTGAATGCAATGATCCTAATGAGGACACTAACCCAAAATCAGCGTAGGACAAGAGTTGATCTGTGGCTAGGGCTTGCTATTTCTCAGGATTCTACGGTCGAAATTGCTTGAAATTTGGAGGACTTCTAGAGAAATGGCCAATGCAGTAGTTGACCAAAAATCAAGGAGTTTGGATGGCTACAATGAAATTTATGTGATGCCCTAGGTGACCTACTAGGGTTAGGCCTAAAATTTGGAGAGGTGAGGAAAGAGGGGTAAATTTGACCACCAAAGGGATACGAGGGTTAGTGCCTTATTGATTGGGTTTAATGGAGTCAAGATACACATAGATCATGAATTTTTGTGAGCTAAGGAGCCCTAATTAACCTTCGCAAGCCTACTCAAGGGCAGGAACTAGGTAATTAGAGATTTATACTTCAAATTTTCCAAAGAGATGAAGTTTCGAGGCTTAAAACGTATTAGGCGCCTCTAGGAACATTCACCCACTCTCTCCAAGTACAACACATGCATTAAATCACTTATTCAAGGTTCCCAGAAGAATTTCGCATCTACTTTAACCCATACAAGAATAATGATAACCATAACATGCAGTGAACCTGTAAAATGACAAGAATAGTTTCAAAATTCGACTTACATGAGAGAGAGAGTATATCCATTCATCAACTTCGCATTAGAAAGAAGCTCCAAATACAATAGCGAAAATCCAAACATCATAGTGCATCAAGAAAGCTCCAAAATTTTACCCAACCGAAAGTGAAAATCTTTTAAGAGATACCAATCCAAACCAAGTGATGATGATCAAAATGAATCACCTCACTTCTATTTATACAATTACTTAGGGATTCAAATGGCCTAATTTGGACTAACAATGCCCCTAAAATAAAATAATGTGCATAATAACAATACTTTTGGTGACAAGCCCACCAAATAGTTCAATAATGTAAAGATAAGCCTCTCAAGAGGGCCGAATGATCAACAAAGTGATTCCTTGGGTCTTTGAGGAGGCCTAATGAAGTCCAAGGGGTGCCATGATGTAGAAATAGACTCCAAACATAGTGGACAAGGGATTGGCCCCTTGTTTTCCAAACAAGAACCTGTGGTGCTCCCAAGTGGGTGTGGGGGCCCAAGGACATCCTCATGGGTCTCCAAATGGATCGAATATACTTGTACACCATCTGTAAGAGTTGGAGTAATGACACAAGCCCTCCCTTTGTAGCGGGAGACATCCTAGGACATCTACCTAATTTGGACTAATAATACCCCTAAAACAAATAATGTGCATAATAACAATACTTTTGGTGACAAGCCCACCAAATATCTCAATAATGTAAAGATAAGCCTCTCAAAGAGGGTCGAATGATCAACAAAGTGATTTGTTGGGCCTTTGAGGAGGCCTAATGAAGTCCTAGGGGTGCCGTGATGTAGAAATGGACTCCAAACATAGTGGACAAGGGGTTGGCCCCTTGTTTTCCAAACAAGAACCTGTGGTGCTCCCAAGTGGGTGTGGGGGTAGAAGGAAGGTCCTCATGGGTCTCCAAATGGATCGAATATGCCTGTACACCATTTGTAAGGGTTGGAGTATTGACACAAGCCCTCCCTCTGCAGCGGGAGACATCCTGGAACATCTGCCTAGTGTATGGTGCAACTGTGGGGCCAACTCAGCATGGTGAACCAGTGCATCATCCTCATCCCAAAATGTGGAACACAAGCAATTAATATGTGCTGCTGGGGGATCCGTGAAGTAATATCGACTATGGTGGAGGCCCATGGCTCTCAACGCTCACCCTACAAGTGCCAATGTGGCCCTCTGGAGGGATAGGCCCTCGTATAGGGAGACCAAGCCCCAAATGAAGACCCACTTGCAATCCTGCATAAGATCCAATGCATCCCCTTGCCCTCCAATATAAGTCTTTTTATTATGATATTCAAATGTTCCTAGTAGATCGATGGATCAATACCAACGTTACATAATTACATAGACCAGAGCTAGAGACTTCATTATGACTTGAGAAGAAAAATGACTTCTAATTTATAGAGAAATCCTCCAAGTGGAAAGTATCGTCTAGTGGGCTTGATCCCCATCAAAATAATCTTGATCATTGATACAAATTTGATGACCTTTTAATCTCCATCGTCGAAAATATTTATTTTTGAGGAATTTTCGAATTTATCTTAAAAACCACTTTTTATTAATCCAAAAATAAATATTTTGGATTAATTACCTAAAAAATTTGACTTTGACTTAACCACCAAGGTTCAAGGGCTCAATTTTTCTTAAATATCAATTTTTGTTTTGGGGGGATCTCCAAAAATTAACTTATTTTTGACCCACGAATTTTTCCACTTGGAGAAATCAATTTATCAAAAAATCAGTTTTTGACTCAATTAATTAATTTTCTGGCTTAGGATTTGATTTTATTTTTACCAGAAAAATTAATTAATTGACACTAGAGGGGATTAATTATTTTTTCCACCCTCAAATATTTTAGCCATGGTGTCTAAGTATGAGGGACCATGCACTAAAATATTTTTTACATCAGATAATTACAAATTCAACCCTCAAAGGGGAATACCTCTTTATATGTAGACCTTCAAAATAATTACCCAATTCTGCGACACAATATGATCTAGTAGACCAAGTGATTTGTAATAAAATAATTTAGCCAAATAGCTTAAATTTTTCCCAAACCACTTTTACAAAGACTCTATGTAACACTAAGACTCACCTAAGACCTTGTCAATGAATTCCACCTTAGCTCTGGTGTTTAAGCCGAAGGAAAAGCTCCATTGATTATATGTATTTAGAAACACACATAATGCAATGAGGTTAAAAAACCTTCTAGGATGAAATTCGTCGCCAAAATCATAGGCTTACCTAGGTTGTTACATAACTAAACAGTTGTACTAGCATCATGTACATTACAATTTGCAGAATTTGGATTTAAAATGATACAACAATTTGTTGGTTGATGATTCTCAACTTTGAAATTTTTTGTACAACTGCTTCCTTGGACTTGTGACAAAATGGGTGCAACAAGCCCAATCCACATCTTGTGTATGTTGTCAATGTAAAGTTCTTACCTTTTGGGGACCATAATCCATAGTTTGTAGTCCCTTTCAAGTATCTGAATATCCTTTTTGTTGCTAATAGACGACTCTGTTTAGGTGTTGATTGATATCTTGCCACTAATGCGGCTGCGAATATTATATCTGGTCTAGAGGCTGTTAGGTATAGCAAACTTCTTATCATAGATAGTGTAGCTTGATGGAGCGATTGCAACAGACGAGGATACACGTTGCAAGGGTTTGGAGCTGTGGATTGCAACGTGGGAGATGCAGGGCGTTAGGAATCCAATGGCACAAGGATGAAAGGATATGAGGTGCGGATGGAAGCTACGCAGGAAGGATGTAGAACGAGGTAGCAGATTGCAGAGTTTAGGTAGCAGAATAACGCTCGATGCGTTTTGCAGGTGGAGGATAGCGACAGACAGTGAGGGTTTAGTGCAAGAATGGAGGGGCGAGGATGGAGCAGCGTGTAAAGGGAAATGTGGATGAGGGTTTTGAGGGCAGCGAATTTGAAATATGAAGAACAATCGAATGGAGCTGCAGATTTGTAAGCAACAAGGGTTTAAAAAACACTTTTTTTGCAGGAAGGAGGCCATGCAAAAAATGGTTGCGGGAATGTTGCAGCAGAAGGGTTTTAAAAAGAATTTCGAAATTGCACAGTGAACCCCAAAAACCAGGCAGCGAATCAAAGAAACCAATCAGCAAAATGGTGGCCCAGAAACTCTTTGAAAAATTTTCGGAAATATTAATTAAAATGTTGAATCCACTTGCTTCAGATTTAATCCTGAAACCCTCAAGAAAATTTCCAGATCTAAAAGTTTTTGAACCCTTATAAAAATTTCCAGATTTAAAATCTTTAAACCCTTGGACTGCACAAAAAAAAATCTGAATAATATTCCTGGGAAATGATTTTGATGAACCCCAGACATCCAGATCTTACCCTCCAAGGCCTAGATCTGGACTCTACTCAGATTTCTTCCTCAGATCTGTAGCTGCAAGGCAAGAGAAAACATCCAAATAGTATATACAATGATAAAACTAAAACACAGAAAAAGCCAAGTAAGAAAAAACCAAAAATAATTACAGATCTATGCACAGGAATGGAAGATCTATCAAATCTGAGGAGTGCGAGTCCAACTCTACTCCCAGATCTGATAATACAAGGCTCTCAACAGCCAGATTCATCAATTTCACACATAAAATATTATTTTTTTTAATAAATTTTAAAGGATGTGCTTTGCTCAAAACCCTTCATGCATAACCAAAAATCTTATGATAAGCCCAAGATCAAATTAAGTTAGGCTCTTGAAAAAACACAGATCGAGAGTTGGCTGGTCCAACTGAAAACTTCCCCTAACACCCGAGGATCTAAAAATCACGACTTTCCTGCAAAACTCAATTCAACCATCAAAATAGAGCGAGAAAATAATAATAAAATTCAAATAAATAGAGATACCTGCTATTACAATCAAAATTTAAATTATCATTCAAACCCCAACAACTGAGCAAGATACCTGTACTCGAATCACTCTTCAGAAGCTGTTATCAATGGCTAAAAAAATATACGCATGAAAAATGACACATCTTACAGTATTTCCATGAAGAGTAACACTGGTGAAAATTAACCCCAAAGTCTTTCTTTATTATTCATAAAAGGATTACACAAGAGCTTTTCACTTAGCACACGACTCAAAGATCAGATGAATTAACTGACTAATGACTTCCTATTTAAAGATAAATCCTTCAACAACTAGTTCGAGTGATCATTGTCAAAGCAATCTCGACTGTTGATGATGATTAAAACTTCTTTTAATCTCATCCGTATTAAATTCTTGAGGAAATTCGAATTTTTTATTAAATGCATTTTAATTATCTCAAAAATTAAATTTTTGAGTTAATTTCCCCAAAATTTTGACTTTGACTCAACTTAGGGATCAAAGGCTTAAAATTTATCAAAATAATTAATTTACCTTAATCTCGGGACCTTTTAAATTTTGATTTTTAAGGACTGATGAATTTTGCCTTTGGAGAATTTAAATTTACCTAGGACTTAGAATTAATTAAATTTCTGGCTTAGGATTTTAATTAATTTTTGGTCAGAAAATTTAATTTATTAACCTATGAGGGGATAAATTATTTTTCCAACCCTCAAGACACTTTACATCATGATTTTCATATTTTTTATATCATAAGGGGGAAAACCCATCTGTAATAGACCCTCACAAACTATCCGTTTCTGCGACACAAATATAATCCAGCAGACCAAGCAATTTGTAATAAAATAACCTAGCCAAATAGTCAGGATTATTCCCAAATCACTTTTACATAGACTCGATCTAGAACACTAGGACTCACTTACGATCCCAGTGACAAAATCCATTCCGGATTTGGGGTAAGACTGAAGGAAAACTTTGCTGACAATCTGAGAATGGATCGGTGAGACAAAAAACCTCTCGGAATGTAGATCGTCACCAGAAAAGTAAGTTTACCTAGGCAGTTACATACATGACACAGATTTGCTGAGATTATTTACATGATATACATGCAGAATGAGTTTACATTATAACATAATAATAAGGCTGATGATGATAGCTGAACGACACGAACACATCGTTCAAGCACTATCCCTTTTGCGAAAAAAGGGGGTGTACCGCTATGGGTTGTTGACACGTAGTGGTCAACATCTGGCTATACTTGGGGACACATTGCTGCATTGGAGGAATGTGAGAATCTAGAATTTGCATCCACGCATCACACAATATAACATAAGTAGCGGTTATCCAAAAAATTATCATATAACGTCAAACACAGGAAATATATAAGCTCTTAATTTATTAACTATCTAGTAACATGAAAAGTAAATCTAATCCTAAAACAAAAATGAAATGCTGAAATAACAAGGTGTAGGGTTAGAAATACAATACAAAGATGCCCCATGGCATGAGATGCATTCAATGTAGTGCATGCTGAACATTTGCCTGCTTTCAGGCAAATCTATAAATTGTTTCACAGATGTGCCATGTCCAATCCTGCACAAGGTAGGACTTTTTCCTATCTGAAAATCAAGCTGCTCGCGGCCATCAGATGCGTCAAACCACTTTCTCATTCTCTTTCTCTTGTGCTTTTTCTTTGTGGTAGGCTGTATCACTGATGATGTGGAACATTTTGCTTCAAAACTCTCAGATGAAGTATGTAGGCTATGCATGACATGTCTTTCTTCATTTTGCATCTGCTGTGTCATAAATGATGGACCAGTCTCACATGTGTCATGAGTTATAACTTGATCTTTTATGACTGGTGGATTAACCATGTGAGCATCAACTTGATTCTTATTAATTTCTGTTTTATTCGGGTCACCTTCGATTAGCCATTTTTCAATGGAACAAATGAACTCTTCATAATAAGATGGAGCTTGTTGCAACAAACAAAGAGGCTTATGATCTGTTGATGTTTCCTTGTTTCTTTCATCCTCTGACTAACGCTGAATTTTTTGTCGCTGTATTGTTATGGCATCTATCTGGTTAGAGTGTTCAACTTTCATAACACTAACTTCCTTGGCATGGTTTTCCTTCGTGGTCAATAACTTATTCTGAAGACATATCTGACCAACTTCCATATCTTTTATTACTTTGTCATTGTCTGCTTTTATGGTCATCAAGCAATTTTGCATAGAGCTCATTTCTCTGTCATGATTAGCTTTCATGGTTTCCATTTCCTTAGCATGTTCTTCTCTCATGACAAGTAAATAGTTTTGCATGGAAGTCCTTTCTTTGTCATGACCTGCTTCGATGGCCTCCATTGTTGTGTTATGATTTACCTGAATAGTACTCATTTATTTCTCAGGATGACTTTGCATGTCGGTCCTCATAGCCTTCATATTCTGAGCAAACTTTTCTACTACGGTGGCTACGTGATCAGAGTGTTTAATTTTCATGATTTCCATCTCCTCATCACATTTTTCCAGTTGAGTGTACAAAGTTCTCATATCCTGGGCGTAATCAGCTATCAATTTTTCTTGACTAAGCTCCATATTTTTTACCAGCTGCGTTTGACTAAACTGCATGCCTTTAACCAACTGCTTTAGTTCTTCTCTAAGATGCTTATCATTTTCCCTTTCATTATCGACATTGATTTGACAAATTGTTCCTGCTTTTCCACTCTCATGGATTCGTCTTGCAACGATACAAGTGGATTCATCATGAGAACATTCACAATGCCTGCAATATGATGCATTTTGATATGGAGAATTCTCTTGAAGTATTTCATTGACAGTTGGATCCTTTATAAGATTATTTTCATCCTGTTGCATAGTATTAGGGGCACAAGAAGGCGAGCCACCTTGATCTTCATATCTATCTTTAAAAGCATTGATGATGTCTTGTAAATAAGCGAAAGAATCTCCAGAACAATTGTGAAACCAATTCAAAGCATCGCCCTCTAAAGAAAATGAAAATAGATGCATCTTGACATCTTCATGTTTATATTGGGAAGAACTACAATATCTGATTATTGTATGAGTAACCTTGGATAGATGCTTTCTAGCAGCAGCTGAATCACCACTCGAGAACAAAGGTAATTTATGAATGGCCTCTTCCGGTATATCATGGAGAAAGTTAGTAAAATGACACGGGGTAAACAAGTCATCCATGATGACTTGCTTAAATGGATAAGGAGGGACCAAATGGATGTTAGAGAGAGACCCTTGCTCAAGAAAATTAAGAGATCCACAAGAAGTGAGCTTTTAGTAGAAATTCTTGTAAGAAATGGAAGAAATGGAGTCGCCACTTGAACATGAATCTAGCTCTAGGATCCAAAAGGCAAAAACAACTGGATATAAGGGAGGGCTTCTTGTCTGAGAAATAATGGATGAATAAGTGGAGTTGCCACCCAAACAAGAAATGAACCGAAATGCCTAGGTGCTAAAAGTGCAGATGAAACGATTAATGTGATGACGAAAGATAAGGCGATGAAAAGATCAAATGACGCCAGGAAATGTTGTGTTGATGGGATAAGAAATGATGAAAGATTAGATGATTAGAAAAATGTTGTGAGGACCAAGGATAGAAAAACTCTGACCAAGGATAGAAAAACTCTATCCCCGGCAACGATGCCAAAAAATGTTGGCATTGCCGGCTAAAATGAATGATAGAAAGATGAAAGATGAATGTCGTAGAGCCAAGGCCCAATAAATTGGTCCTCGACAACGACGCCAAAAAATGTTGTGTTGCTTGATGGGTTAATGAATGGCGGAAATGATGAGATGATTAAAACAATGTTGAGGAAACAAAGGACTAAAAACCCCTATCCTCGGCAACGGCGCCAAAAAATGTTATTGCACAAAGTGTCTAGGCACTGCGACAACGCTCAGAGTAAGGACTGTCACTTTAATCCTTACTCACTCTGTTTAGACTCTCTCCTAGATAAGTCAAGGGGGGTAGTCCCTGAGGTGAATCGATGAGGGTAGCTTGTGGAACACAGCCTCTAGGAGATTTTAAGGATGAACAACTTGATGAATTTAGAACAAGTCTCGATCAATTGAGATAGTTAATCACAAGATAAAAATGACTACAGACCAATGCCTTTAATTTGAATTAACCAAAACTAAATAAATGACAAGTGATCTAGAGCAATTTATAATGTGGCAAAACGATGATTATGAACGATTAAACGCAAACACCCAAAACTTTATCATGCAAGAGATCCCAGATTTAAAATGATTTTCATTAGTGACCTAGATCTAGAATTAATTAACTTTCTCCTATAGTCAATATAATTTTTAAAACATTAGTTGCACCTTGACAATAGAGAAATCACAAAAATACATTTAATCACCAAATAACACCAAGGAACTTTAAATTAGTATTTTAATTATTCCTTAGGCAATTCGTCGAATGAAGAAATCAAGATCTTTTAATGTGATGGAATTAAAATGAATCAAAGGGTTAAAAATTAAAATTTTAATGGGCCATAGGCCACATTAAAATATTAAATGTGAAAGCGCAAACCCTTTTTTTAATTTAACTCAATCACCAGAATTTGAATTTTTTTTAAATGTTTTAGATTTATAAATTTATAAATTTTTGATATTTAAAATTAATTTTTTAGGATTTTTTTTTTTTAGATTTTTTTGAATCAAAATTAAAATCATAAATAAATAAAAAAAGGTAGAATGAAATCAAATTAGAATATCAAAAAATAAAAACCAAATCGAATGTTTTTTAAAATTTCAATGAAATCATAAATCGAAAAGATATCAAACCTAACTCTACGAATATACAAAGCTAAAAAGGGAAAGCAAATTGAAATCAAAATGTTTGCAAGTCCGACAAGTTTCGACAGTGGAAGGTCAGATAGGAGCTCGACATGGACAGGGAGCAAGGCCGGAGTGCTTGTTTGCTTGTGTGTGCGTTTGCAGGTGATGTAATGGACGCAGGTTAGCAGCACGACGGAGTAGCGAGAGAGTGCAAGTCGATGGAGCGACTGCAGCAGAGGAGGATACATGTTGCAAGGGTTTGGAGTTGTGGATTGCAACATGGGAGATGTAGGGCGTTAGGAATCCGATGGCAGAGGGACGAAAGGATATAAGGTGCGGATGGTAGCTACACAAGAAGGATGCGGAACGAGGCAACAGATTGCAGAGTTTAGGTAGCAGAATAACGCTTGATGCGTTTTTGCAGGTGGAGGATAGCGACAAAAAGCGAGGGTTTAGTGCAGGAATGGAGGGGCGAGAGGATGGAGCAGCGTGTAAAGGGAAATGCAGATGAGGGTTTTGAGGGCAGTGAATTTGGAATATGAAATAACAGTCGAATGGAGTTGCGGATTTGTAAGCAACAAGGGTTTAAGAAACACGTTTTTTGCAGGAAGGAGGCCACGCAAAAAATGACTGCGGGAATGTTGCAACAGAAGGGTTTTAAAAAGAATTTCGAAATTACACATTGAACCTAAAAAACTAGGCAGTGAATCAAAGAAACCAATCACCAAAATGGTGGCCCAGAAAATTTTTCGGAAATCTTAATTAAAATGTCGAAACCACTTGCTTCAAATTTAACCCTGAAACCGTCAAGAAAATTTCCAGATCTAAAAATTTTTGAACCCTTATAAAAATTTCTAGTTTTAAAATTCTTTAAACCCTTGTCCTGCACAAAAAAATTCTAAATAATATCCCTGGAAAATGATTTTGATGAACCCCAGATATCCAGATTTTATTCTCTAGGGCCTAGATCTGGACTCTACACAGATTTCTTCCTCAGATCTGTAGTTGCAAGGCAACAAAAAACACCCAAACGATATATAGAATGATAAAAGTAAAACCCAAAAAACCCAAGTTGGAAAAAACCAAAAATAATTACAGATCTATGCACAAGAATGATAGATCTATCAAATCTGAGGAGTGTGAGTCCAACTCTGCTCCTAGATCTGATAATCTAAGGCTCTCAACAACCAGATTCATCAATTTCGCACATAAAAAATTAAATTTTTAAAATTTTAAAGGAGGTGCTTAGCTCAAAACCCTTGATGCATCACCAAAAATCTTATGATAAGCCCAGGATCAAATTAAGCTGGGCTCTTCAGAAAACACAGATCGGGAGTTGGCTGGTCCAACTGAAAACTTCCCCTAATGCCTGAGGATTTAAAGATCAAGGCTTGCCTGCAAAACTCAATTTAGCCATCAAAATAAAGCGAGAAATGATAATAAAATTCAGATAAATAGAGATACTTGCTATTACATTCAAAATTTAAATTATTACTTAAACCCCAATGGCTGAGCAAGATAGCTGTACTCAAATCACTCTTCAGAAGCTATTATCAATGGCTAAAAAAATTTACGCATGAAAAACGACACATCTTATAGTATTTCCATGATAGGTAACATTGACGAAGAATTAACCCCAAAGTCTTTTTCTATTATTCATAAAAAGATTACACAAGAGCTTTTTGCTTAGCACATGACTCAAAGATCGGATGAATTGACTAATGAATGACTTCCTATTTAAAGATAAATCCTTCAACGACTAGTTTGAGTGGTTCTCGTCAAAGCAATCTTGACCGTTGATGAGGACTAAAATTTCTTTTAATTTCATTCGTCGAAATATTAAATTCTTGAGGAAATTCAAAATTTAATTTTTGAGTTAATTTCCCTAAAACTTTGACTTTGACTTAACCCCATGGATCAAAGGCTTAAAATTTATCAAAATAATTAATTTACTTTAGTCCCGAGACCTTTTAAATTTTGATTTTTAAGGACCGATGAATTTTGCCGTTGGAAAATTTAAATTTACCTAGGACTTAGAATTAATTAAATTTCTGGCTTAGGATTTTAATTAATTTTTGGCCAGAAAATTTAATTAATTAACCTATGAGGGGATAAATTATTTTTCCAACCCTCAAGACACTTTACATCATGATTTTCATATTTTTTACATCATAAGGGGGGAAACCTATCTATAATAGACCCTCACAGACTACCCATTTCTGCGACACAAATATAATCCATCAGACCAAGCAATTTGTAATAAAATAACCTAACCAAATAGTTAGGATTATTCCCAAATCGTTTTTACATAGATTCGATCTAGAACATTAGGACTTGCCTACGATCCTAGTGACAAAATTCATTCCGACTTTGGGGTAAGACTGAAGGAAAACTCTGCCGACCATTCGAGAATGGATCGGTGAGACAAAAAGCCTCCCGTAATGTAGATCGTCACCAGAAATGTTGGTTTACCTAGGCAATTACATACATGATATGGATTTGCTAAGATTATTTACATCATATACATGCAGAATGGGTTTACATTATAACTTAATAATCAGGCTGATGATGATAGTTGAACGACACCAACACATCGATCAGGCGCTATCCCTTCTGCGAAAATAGGGGGTGTATTGCTATGGGTCGTTGACATGTAGTGGTCAACGTTGCCAAAATTAGGGCTAGTTGTTGCATAATTGAAATGTGGAATTAAGCATGTTTTAGCTAATTTAATGTATGGGGCAATGTTATATGAATGAAATATCTTAGAGATTGTTTTGTCTCGATAAGCTTGCATCATTTGCTTTGAAGTATAAATGCTTGAATGTCACTTTTATTTTCTTTCTCTTAACATTGGATGAAGCTGACTTTCCGGGCCTTGCTTGATCAAGAAACCAAGTTCTTACTCATCATCATCCTTGACTCCATGTCTCCAAGTGAATTAGGCACTGATCCATCAAAAAGGGTGATCATTTTAACCCTTTTTATCCTTTTCCCTTTTTTCCCTAGGTCTAACCGCATTAGGTCACCTAGGGCATCAATTTATCGAGAATTGACCTAAGGAAAAATTTCGATCCCCTACAGGCTACTACATTGGTGGGTTCCCTCCCTCTCCTCCAAATTTGAGGCAATTCTAACAGTGGAATCTACGGGAATCCCAAGCCCTAACTCTAGGATCAAATTTTTTCTAGGAATCCCTAAGGCTAGACCTCAACAGGATCAATTCAAGATTTTGAAGTAAATATTCTTGTTTGGTCCTTTCCTTTCACCTTGTCCAGGATAGGAACATCATTGGTTGCTACATTCCATCCCCGAACCTGGACTGGGTCTACTTGGCCCCCGTATGGTCCCACTTCTCAATAAAGATTATTTGTCAAGGACCATTTGGAAATCCAAGTATCCCAAGGATCATAGGGATTGAGAACCTCATCTATAACTCTATTGCTTCTCCCTCGACCCTTCAATCCTCACCCCTTACCCCTGGAGTACCGAGTCCCTTGCTTAAAGAGCAAGCAAGTTCCTTTCTTCACTCCATCCTTGGGAAAGGGTTTCCAAGGTCACGTTCCACCTATCCATTGACATATACTTTACAAGTGATCCCTACACTACCGGGACTCCTCCCATCGGTGAAATTTCGTAAAGAGCAGGGAGACTTAGCTGTGGTGACAGTGGGCTAAGCCTCCACCATTGCCCTTAACCTAGCAGTTGGAACCCCTTTTAGGTCCCCTGTTGGTTTGAGTGGTAATAGGATCCAACCTACAAGAGGCTTCTACCTCAAGGAGCTCCAACTCCCACAATTTTTTTTGCAGGCTTCAACCCACATGAGGCTCCTACCTCAACAGCTAGAACCTATTCTTTATCAAGCTACAACTTGAAAGGAGATTGCAATCTCCCAATCACAATACAAAGTCAAGTTTTTTTGGTTACTTGATATCAATTTCTGCCCTCAAGTCTGCTGCTCATCTTCTCTGCTTCTCTTCTTCATTTTTGTTCCTTTTCTGCTACTTTTCCCTTCTTCTCCTAACCAGAATGTTGTTTATGAACCCTCTCATACAAACTTCACCTCAAAAAGTCATTTTTTTCATTCAACAATGTATATTTTTTTATACTCACAGCGTTTTGGCTATTTGTATTCTATGCAGAAATACGAAATGAGGAGTTGTCTCTTTGTCTGCTAAAATTGTTCACAATCTGCCTCTTCATTTTCAAATTTGAAAATCAGAATTTTGTAATATAAAAATATAGCTGACATAATATAGTTCGACAATAATGATTGCAAGAGACAAATCAGATTTGTATTGGTTACATTTTTCCAAACTTCTACCATACATTTTTCTTGTTTAATGAAAGCATACATTTTCCATCTTGTGTCTTAATATATCATGTGCCATTTTTACATCAAGATAATATTTAGCTTTCACAATGATCAACATAGTTTATAGTGATCAGTCTTTGCACTTCACATCACTTATCAACATTCACACTACACATCAGTTATCAAGCTTTGCATTCCGAGCAATCTTGCAACAATGGAAGTGTAGCAATCAACATAAATATAATCATTTGACATTAATGCCAACATTGCCAACAAATCTATGGGACAACTACTAGACCAAGTGAAAACAATGGGACAAAGGCCCACTGTCACCTTAGTCAATGCCCCCTCTTCTCTATGGACTTTCACTGATGGGAAAAGTCCTGGTAGGAGGGAAATCTCTTGAAATGGTTATGCTAATAACTAGGATTGAAGTGATTTCACAAAGCCCATTCAAGGAAAGACATAATAAATGCTCAATGTTTCTACGAAGCTAATTCACTCTCCAAGAAAGACCTTGGGTGAGAAGATCAAGACCTAGGGTTTGAGATATGCAATGGTAATGTGTTTTCCTAAGGTTAAGTCTCTCAAATGAGGTAGGACCTCTCAGAGGAACTTTATGTGATAATATGAATTTACCAAAGGCTTTTCACTCTCTTTGAAAGACCTAAGAAAGGCTTGCACTAGACCTAGGGTTTTGTGAATAAATGTAGGAAGAAATGATTCCAAGTTATTCACTAGGTCAAGGCAAGGGAGGAGAAAGGGTCTCTTATGATTTGTTCCACCGAATACAAAGCTCATACAACCCTCAAGAAAGCCACCTATCCAAAGAAATACAAGCTAGGTTTCCCTTCTAAGGCACACCTAGGGCACAAGGATTTATGGATAAATCACCATGAGAAATCAATCAAAATTGGAGATCGCCTAGACAAGACCTCAAGGAAGAGTTATATGCAAATGGAATCCAAAAATTCCTCCTTTAGAGGATTTCACTTGATGCCCTAGCTAGCCATCCTAGGAAAGGGGCCAACATTTAAAGGAGCATTTAAAGGAGCGAGAAGATGAAGAAAGGAAGAATCAATCACCAAACGTCTTGGATTGGTGCCTAAGCCCTTGGGCTATGGAGTCTAAGATGATTCAAAATTGGCCAAAACGGTCCTTAAGGAGGCTAAAGATTGATGCCCTAGGAACCAACCTTTAACATTTACCCACCCAATGTTTATGGAGTTTCATGGGAGAAAAATGAAATCTCATCCACTAGGAACATTCATCATATGCCGAACGATTAGTAACATATGCAATTTCCAACCAAGAAGCTTTCCAACAATGATTTTCAACAATTAGGGCAAAATAACATTTAATCTAGTTCCAACAATTTCATACATTAGACGTATTTCCAAGAAAATATTCAACAAGAAGCACTTACAAAATGACAATATGATATATCCATCCACAACCCAATAAGTAGCTCTAAAGAAGATTGAAAATTTCAGCTCCAAATGTCAAAATGCACCACAGAGTCTCCAATAGTCTCCAAGAAAAAAGTGCAAGTTATTTTATAAGAGAAGAATCCAAATGATGATGATGAGTTCTCACAAATGAGTTTGTCTTCTATTTATTTGAGTTTCTCTAATTCGAATTAGCCTAATGAGCCCCTAAAATTATAAAATCATGTGCTAAGAACAAGCCTTGGTCACAAGCCAACCAAGTAGCTATAACAAATTATGAATAAGCCATCCATGTGCAAGCCGAGTTGATGATGTCATGATGATGTAGGGCCATTGGAAGGCCACATTGAGTCCTCTAAGTGCCATGATGAGAGAGAGGGATCCAATAAAGATGAATTTGGGGATGATCCCTAATTTTCCATGCAAGTCATCATGTGGTGCCCCATAGTGGGTTTGGGGCACAAATGCTGGTCTCATAGGTTTCTTGATGAAAAATAAGCCTATAGACTACCCCAAATAAGTGCTCTAATGATGGTTCCTGCCCTCCCATGTCTCAAGGGTGAGACAAACCTCCTCTGGGCCTTGGATCAACTCCCTTGATCATGCTAAGCCGATTGGGTCATGCTGTTCCAAGTGCATCATCTCACAAATAATGTGGGCCAATGAACAAACTATTGAAGGTGCCGAGGGTGCCCATCGCATGAAATGATGTTCAAACACATGATGGAGTCCTATGGTTCTCAACACATCCGCTATAAATGTCAATATGATCCTCTGGTGGGATTTGGCCCCAGTTAAATTGCCCGGCCCATGACGAAACCACCTGCCAATTGCATATAACATCCAATGCGCTTCCTCACTGTCAGGCACAATAATTATTAGTGCATCTAAGTGAACCAATCTTGTTAATCAAGGGCACACATGAGACTTCATAGTGGGCTTCCCTTCGAGATCTGGGGCTTTAAGAATGTAATAGTGTTACCTCCCTAGGTTGGAGTGGCTAATAAACAACCCTATTAGGTGTTTCCAACCCGTAAGTGGAAGACAGGTCCAAGGTACATCCTTCAAGTGATA
Organism: Pinus taeda; assembly: GCA_000404065.3. NCBI lineage: Eukaryota > Viridiplantae > Streptophyta > Pinopsida > Pinales > Pinaceae > Pinus > Pinus taeda. The sequence continues at coordinate 56,389 of APFE030377038.1, read as the reverse complement.
GGGGTCATGTGAATAATGATGAGGTAGATAGGGACACATGGGTCTCAAGGTCAAATGCCATGGGTTCAAGGATGGTAATGATGAGGGATGTCCATATATTTAGGTGTATAGATGTAGGAGGGAGCTATCGTGGATACATGAGTTACCTTGACCTTTTTCTTTTCCACCCTTCTTCATTTTCCTTTTGCCTTTTCTTGATTTTCTTTGTATTACTACTTGGGGCTCATGGAGATGAGAGCATGTTGTGTATGATATAAGCAGTTATTACCCCCTTGAGGTGGGGTAGTTCATCTCCTGCCAAGGGTTGGGACGTGCATGGACTCCTTAATGATGTGGGGGTACTCATGGGGCCCTAGGAGCCAGGGTGATGGCCATAATGAAGGGGTAGAGTTCATGCTTAGCTTTTGCCCACACGCTAATATAATGTCCTGACCATTTTTTGCATTTTATAATATTATTTCCTTTTGTTTCTTACTTGTGGCCATGATATGCTTTTAACCCTTTTTTTTAGCTGCATCAACCTTCGGGCAACATTTCCAAGTCTGGCCCAAACATTTGGAGAAGGGAAGGGGGGTGTACCAAAGCCTTGTGGGCCTAGTGGTCATGTGGATGTAGAGAGGGAATATGATGAAATAGGGCTTGTAATGTGCATAGGGGAGTGAAAGATGTGAAATGGGAAAACAGGACCGCACTACTAAAATTAGGGTTTCCCTAGTAGTGCAATTCCTAAAGTTATAAGTCAATAAGGGAGATCCCATGGTCCTAGGATTGAGGATTAAACCTCCACTTAAGGTGAGGGAACAAGACTATGGTCAAAACCCCTCCTCCTTCCAAGTCACCCAATAATCCATACCCAATGTGCCCAAGGAAAAACAAGCATAAGCACCTGATTGCACAATGAAAAACATACCTTTAGGATTGGATGGCCCACCTTCATACATACGCTCTCGACAGATGGGCGAGGGTACATATGACTGGCTCAGGGAGCGGAGACCAATTGGCATAATATATCGGCTATGTTGGTGGCTGTTAGGGGCTGTTGGCTGCTGGCTGAAGACAAATCTAGGAGAAAAGTTCCCCTATGGGGTAACCCACTTTTGGTGGGTAACAGATACCATAGTGTCTTTGTTAGATCAGACCTTATATTAGTAGACTATCCTGTTGCCAGAGGAGATCTTCTAGAGCACAACAACATGACCTTCCTTCTTGACAATGTCACATTACTAATCCCAGCTCCTTTTTTAAGTTTTCTTCCAGACAAACATCTATTTCGAGTTTTCTTCATTCAACCTCAAATGCTAGGAGAGATGATTCCAGTGGACCAAAGAAGCCTCTTAGCTCTGGTGCCATAGATTTGTGACACAACCATCTTGTACATTATTCTCCTGGACCACCTCTTCATTTTTGAAGTCAGCTAACTAGGTTTTAGATTGGACATCTATGACATTTCTACTTTCTGCCTCTTGCATGAAATTGTGCTGATGTTTTCAAGTCTTAACACTATGGAATTTGCACTTGATTTTGGGACTCAACTAGAAAACCAAATCTCTAGGTGTTGGAAGAGTGAAAATCAACATGCATAGCTTTTCATTAATGTACATTGTTTATATTAAGATAAAGAAATGTGGAGCCCACTGATATATTAAAAATAAGAAGGAAACACCATCGTTTTGCTCAGAAGATATCAAGAAATACCTGGAAACATTTCTGAGGTAGTTTACCTGAGTTTCTGTACAATAATGGAAGTGTGACCTGTATGGGAACAGCAGGAATAGTAAATTTTTGGTTTCTTTGACAGCTAGTCATAAATACGATCACTGGATAGAAGTAGACACAGTCAGAATTCCATCCTACCTCAAGAGAGGTTGGTTTCAGAAGGGCCAACCCTCTAGAATTATTTTCCCATACCTGATATATTTAAAAACTTTCACGTGCTTTTGGAAACCTATTGTGACTGCAACAATTATTCGAAGGAAATCCCATGGGTTGTGGATTATAGATAAATGCAAATTTTGTCTCTTGAGATTGTTTTCTGCATCATTCTTGACTTGTGAAGCTTTCATTTGTTTTCACATTGACTAGTTAGCCGGAAATAGTTTAATAGATGATAATTTGACAACAATACATTAGATTTTTGGTGGTAATGGTTTCTATGTGCAGAATATCTAGTGTGAACTGTATGTTAGGTTAAGTTTGGCTGTGGCCAATGTATCTGTAGCCGTCAAAGTGGACACACAACTGGCTTCTTCATTCTTTAATGTTGTTAACCCTATCTTCTGAAAAATGAACATTTAAGATTGCTCTGTCTTTGAAACTATTATAGTTTACCTGAGGTATTGATAGATGTGAAGTTGGCCTTTGTTGTCAGTCTTGCATATTAAGATCATTAACTATTGCTGTACTAAAGTTTCTTCTGCCCACGCTTAATCTTATAGTGAAAGTCATTTTTCAGTAATGATTTATGAAATTGGACTTATAGTCAAATTGTGAATTTCAGGTGATTGTTTTTGAACGAGGCGATATAGTGTTTGTTTTCAACTTCCATCCCAAGAATACATATTCTGGGTATGTAATTGCATTTTCTTTTGAGGAATCTGTTTGGTCCAAATATTGTATATTATGTGAGGTTAAGAGTATAATATCATCCAGGAATATTGTCATCATAACTTCAGGTAGAATGTTGACTGAAGTAGATTTAATAAGCTGGTGCTTTACTTTTTGCAGGTACAAGATTGGTTGTGATATGCCTGGAAAATATAGAGTTGCCTTAGACAGTGATGCATTAGAATTTGGTGGTCATGGCAGGGTATGAATTACCTTTAATGTATTTCTTCTGTGATTCAAATTTCACATTCATGCCATCATGGTCTGGTCCTGTTTCCTGCTCTAATTCATTAACGTTTAAAATAAGCCATATGTGAGTTATTTATTCATATGGTGAGGTTGGCCCATTGGTGAGGTACCAGCATTAATATACTTTTCAAGAAGTCCTCAATGCATCAAGCTGAAATGACATCAGATTGTCTTGCCAAGGTCGGCATGTTTTGATTTGCCAATGTATTTGCAACTGTAAACTGCACTCATTGACATTGTAGCTTTACAATGGACTGTTTGCAGCATGAACTTGATGAGAATCTAAAAGGGCACAGTCCTCAGGGGTGCTGTGTCTGTACCACACATGTCGAACATGGACACACTAGTATGTGTTAAATACATGTTTTTGTTAATATTTCCACGACACTTCAGAATCAGGTTTTGAATCTAAGATTACGAATGCAAACACACTGAAACACCACAACACTAATACTTTGCACAGCGGAAAACAACTAGCAGTGAATCAATCTCATGCACATTACAATTTTAAACTTTTAACCCACAACTTGTTATATTACAAACTTTAATGCAACAATCTTAGGGCTTCCATACCAGGGATCATGGCCCTTATATACAACCTTGATACAAGGACGCAACTAGGGCTTGGTGTCAACAACTATGACAACCAATCTGTCTGTGAACAAAGTACACTTGCCTTACTTGCTGAAGGTGCACACAACAGTCCTTTCAGTCCATGTACCTTGAACACATCTGGCGGGTACTTTGCCTGCCCATTTGCTGATCACTGCAACTTTGGCATCTTCAAAACGCTTGCATCTCCAGCCACTCAATCTGCCACTATCAGCTCTCCTGGTTGCTCCAAGATTCCCACTAGCAATGACAAGACTGCTTCATCATCAATACTCTTAGGGTCTTTGTCAAACTGCCCTCTTACCAGTGAGATGCCTCCTTGCATTCACTGAACTAGGGCACACCAATCTGCCTCCTAACAGTCCATTAGCTCCTCCATTGAGCACTGTACATTAGGTCTTCTAGGCTACCCTCTTATCTCTGATATGCTGCTCCGCATCACAGAACTAGGGCTTCAATCAAGCTGACCTCTTATCAGTGATAAGCCTGCTTCTTATTCATTGAACTAGGGAAAAATTTCACAGCCCTCACACAGTCCCTTTGAATCCTTCAAATGGACTGATCAAGGGTATCACTGTACAAGCCACACATCTGCAAATTTGTTCCTCAAATTGCACAGAACTAGGGATTACGTAAGCAGTGTTGAAGAATGTAACTAGTGTTGGTCTTCATAATTGTATTTGAGTCATGATGTAATGTATTTGTCAAGAGAAAGAAAAAATAATTTTATTATTAAAAAAATTGACTTATTAAAGCATGAGTTTCATGCTTGGGTGACTAGGTTAATAGTTTATAGGTCAAAGCTTCCAATGTAAGCTTCTAGGGTTTATGTCAAGTGTCCTTATCTATGTCATAATGTAATAGACCCTTCTTGGGCATTGTCAATCAAGAAAGAAATTTATTTTGATGTAAATTAGGTCTGCTAGGCCTCCTCGACCAAGTTGGCCTAATTGAGGTGAAAAATCTCCTATATAAAGGCAACAACTTGATTTCATTTCAAACACTCACTCAACAAGTTCGATCTGCAATTTCTGGGACAAGAAAATGTGTGAAATTCAAGAAACAAGAGGGAAAGGGCTAGTGAAAAAAGACTCTGTCAAGCACAAGAATGTGAAAATTCAATTACCCGAATCACCATTGTAGCAACTGATTAAGTTGCATCTATTTGTTAATTACTGAACAAAATTATTTACTATTCCCTATAGTAAACACCGAAACTAATACACTGCAGTCTTCACCAATTAAATTATAAGCGGAAACAAGAAACTGAACAAGAAAGAAATACACAACACATTACACCATTGTTTTTGGACAAAAGTCCCCAGAACAACCCAATGCGGGAAAATCGGTGCAGCAATTGAGGGTTTGTATTATTAAGCAGTAGCTTTTCTGAATACAATCTTTGGATGCCTTGCTGGCTATCCAATATAGAGAATATCATTGACAAAAGATTAGTGAGAAATACCTCACACTATCATTGACAATCCTGACTGATTCAGCAACAGAATGGCTAGTCCCTTGTTGCCTTTGCGCAGTCACTATGTAGGCCTAGCGTCACAACTCCTAGGGACTGCGTTACTTCCTCTGCTAATCGATTTGCCTCTTTGAGACTTCGATTCTGTCCTCCTGGTCTCACACCCCGACTTCCGGATTCAAAAATCGATCTCTCCACCAAAAATACGGATCTCCACAAGGGTCTGTGTTGTGTCTGTGTCAGCCTATGCTAGCTAGTGTAACCTCTGCGCTGCCTCTCTCGGATCTCTCTCTGCCTCCTCTGCTGAGTATTATCGGATCAGGAGAAATCACCAACTAGAACTATCCCTGCCCCTCACTGCAAGAAACCACCTTGATCAATTTTGTAGCAACTGCTACGCTGCCCTCTCTGAGAAATTCGATCTCTTTATCTCCCTCCAATGTGTTTTCCAAATGCCCATTAGGCCCAGATTAGATTCTAATCAATGGCTTAGATGATTTTGGCTTGATCCTTGTCTACTTCTAGAAGTTTCAACGACAATTAGATTAATACCCTTTAATTATTTTAATTTCCTAAGTTTAGACTTAGGCACCCATTAAAAAAATTAATTATTTTAATAAAACTGATTCTGGGTGGAATTTTCCAAAAGGATTTTTGGTTATTGTGGAATACATGTGTGCAAGCCTCCCTGCAAATTTTGAGGCTTAGAGCACATCCAATGCTACCATAAATCAACACTCCCTTTTAGTGAGGAATGTGCTCTAGTAATGCAACTTGCTGAAGTGTTACCCTTCTTTGTAACATCGCCCTCTGCAACGCTAATGTTCGACATTGCTGCCCACCAACCACTGTGCAAATGATGCATCTGTACTGCTGCTGACACTGCCACTGTCAACACTGCATCCGTACTGCAACTCCCTCTCAAATTCTGCATCCATGCTGCTGTTAGCCTGCCACTGCCAACATTGCATCTGCACTATGACCTTCTCCAACTGTTGCTGCTACTGCATCAACAATAGAAAAGCATCCAAAGTTACTAAACATGTGTTCAGTATGATGCATCTGTTGCTGGAGTTTTGACTGTTTCTAGTCTCTGCGCTGACCCTTGGAAGCCTCTTTGTTGCTGCTGACTTTGCTCTGTGCCAACTGCACTGTTGCCAACTCTAGCTCTGTGCTGCTCAGAATCTGGTGCTCCTAGCCATTGCAACTGTCACTCCGACACTCCTCTGCATCAACAGACACTGGTCCATCCTGCTACTTCTAATCTGGGCTCCCGTAGCAAGGTATTGATCCAAGAGGTGGACTCCTCAAGGATCCTGCCCATCTATAATTCTTTCGAACTACAGTTCTATATCACCCCACCTCTGGGCAACCATGGCAAACTCCTCCTCCTCGATCTATGCGAATGCAGCCTTCAGATCATGCTTCTCGTTCTTATCCTTCTTCTTAAGAGGACACTGTGTAGCGTAATGACCAAGTTCACCACACCGGAAGCACCTGATCTTTGAGGCATCCTTCTTCTTCTTCTGCTACTCTTGTTGCCCCTTAGATGCGAGGGTTGCATTCTCATCCTCCTCCTTGGGCTTCGTCCCATTGTTGCTGCTGCCATCAAGTTTACACTTGACCAAGTCCCTCCTCATCTCTTCTTGTTGAAAAGCGGTCCACATTCCTTCCCAGTCTGGCAATTTCTCCCTACCCAGGATGCTCTGGACAAATACTTACCACTCTTCTGACACTGAGTTCAGGGCCAACCTCACCATCTCGAGAGGCTGAGGTGTTGACCCCACCGCTGCCAACTCGTCTCAGGTTTCCTGAACCTTTGCAAGGAATAGATCAATTCTTTCCCCCTTCTGAATCTCCGTGGATCTCATCTTCTGATTCAAGTACATCTTCCGCTGCTTAGAAGATCCCTGATATAGCATGGACAAAGCATCCTCCATCTCCTTGGTAGTCTCTTTGCCAGAGATGTGACATGATGCTTCACTCTGTCGAGGATCATCCGCTTAGTCTTCGTCGTCTCTCCTCTGTACTTTTTGAGCGGGTCTGGCTCCGCGGGTACAACTACCACACTATCGACGTAGGTCTTGAGAAAATGTTCATCGAGAAGGCATGACATCCTCGCCTTCCAGATCACATAGTTGGATGCACCATCCAATCGATCTTGATCTCATAACCCACTAGTTGCCCTCTCTGCCAACGAAAATGTTGAACTACTTCCTCTCTCCTCTGCACAGCATTGGGCTGGCCTATGCACTCCCGGCTAAAGTTAGTAGATCCGTTGCCCCTTGCTGTTGCTCAGCGAATGAGAATTTAGACTTCTTTGGTGGAAGTCCTCTGAGGAAGAATTCACTCAACAATGTCTCTCCTCTTCCTTTTGACGCTTTTCTACCCCAACAACCGATGCAGAAAAGTGCGTCACACTAGCTCTTGCTTCACCTGCAGCTCTGATACCATGTGAAAATTCGATTACCTGAATCACCACTGCAACAACTAATTAAGTTGCTTCTATTTGTTAATTATTAAACAAAATTATTTACTGTTTCCTACAGTAAACACCGAAACTAATACATTGCAGTCTTCACCAATTAAATTATAAGCGGAAACAAGAAATTGAGCAAGAAAGAAATACTCAACACATTGCACTGTTGTTTTTGGACAAAAGTCCTCGGAAAAACCTAAGGCGGGAAAATCGGTGCAGCAACTGAGGGTTTGTATTATTAAGCAGTAGTTTTTTTTTAATACAATCTTTGGATGCCTTGCTGGCTATCCAATAAAGAGAATATCATTAACAAAAGATTAGTGAGAAATACCTCACACTATCACTGGTGATCCTGACTGATCCAGCCACAGAATGGCTAGTCCCTTGTTGTCTCTGCGTAGGTCCAACATCACAGCTCCTAGGGACTGCGTCACTTCCTCTGCTGATCGATTTGCCTCTTTGAGACTTCGATTCTGTCCTCCTGGTCTCACACCCCAGCTTCCGGTTTTAGAAATCAATCTCTCCAACAAAAATACGGATCTCCACAAGGCTCTGCATTGCCTCTGTGTCAAGCCTACGCTGGCTAGTGTAGCCTCTCCCGGATCTCTCCTTGCCTCCTCTGCTGAGTATTCCCAGATCAGGAGAAATCTCCAACTGGAACTATCCTTGCTCTTCACTGCAAGAAAGCCCAGCGTAGCCTCTAAGCCGCCTCTCCCGAATCTCTCTCTACCTCCTCTACTGAGTATCCCCTGATCAGGAGAAATCTCCAACCAGAACTATCCCTGCTCCTCACTGCAAGAAATCACTTGGATCGATTCTCTAGCAATTGCTGTGCTGCCCTCTCTGAGAAATTCAGTCTCTTAATATCTCTCCAATGTGTTTTCCAAATGCCCATCAAGCCTCTTCTTATAATCCTTATGTTGAGAACCAATAGCCCAGATTAAATTCTAATCAATGGCTCAAATCATTTTGGCTTGATTCTCGTCTTCTTCTAGAAGTTTCACCCATAGTTAGATTAATACCCTTTGATTATTTTAATTTCCTAAGTTTAAACTTAGGCACCCATTAAAAGTAATTAATTATTTTAATAAAGTTGATTCCGAGTGGAATTTCCCAAAATGATTTCTAGGTATTGTGGAATATATGTGTCCAAGCCTCCCTGCAAATTTCGAGGCTTAGAGCACATCCGATGCTACCAAAAATCAAGAAAGAAGTTGAAATTTTCTCTCTTTCTCTCACATGCGTGAAGCTGTTGGAAGGGCAAAAACTGCAATCCTGAAGCTAGCGATCGAAATTTTGGGTTGAAGCTGCATTTGAGAAGATGACACTTGGTGACTTTGGGAGCGATCATCTATTGGAAGGAAGAACTGACTTGGTGGAGGAGAAAGGTCTTTTGGTCTAGAGTCCTGGTCTATCTCAACTTGCTTTTGCTAGTGGAAGAGTTTGACTGGGTTTTCCCCTATAAAGGGGTTTTAGCCCTCACTAAGTGCCTACATTTGGTGTCATTGATCTTCGTGTTTTGTTTTGATGATTGCTTGATGAAACAAAGGTAAATGAAAAACATAAGAACATTAATAAGAACACAAAGATATCACAATTATAATACATATTAAAACAACTCAGTAACATATTGAGCACATATATAAAACCATACGCAAAATATAGGCGGAAAAAGGCTGAAGCCTCATGTATTCTCTCTCATCTTCATTCATCTTAAAATAATTGAATATAGTGTTACAAATAAATAGATGAGAGATAGTGTTCTCAAGATAGTGCGTTCTATCTTAGACACTTTTGGTTGAGATAATTTCTCCTTTGGTTGAAATAATTTCTCACCAGACGCACACCAATATAGGAGTTACCTAAACTAACTCCTATCTTAGAGGAACAACCCAAGAGTTAGGCACAAATTCCTAACTTTGAATATTTAATTAATTTTTTTTTTTTGGATTTATTATTGTTTTATGAGAGAGGCTAACATTCCCCCCTTCAATGATAAATCCAAAATAAGAACGAGGAACCATCTTCCAAGTTCTCATGTTGATCCTCAAAAATATTCCTTGAAAAAACTGCCAAATCTGGATGCTGAAGAAACTGCAATATGAAGAGACTGAGTCAGCTGCATGACTGATTCATCTCGGAATGACGCTTGACAACTCCATCATGTGCCAAGCCGCAAAAGGATCCAACTGTCCTTTGCTTGAAAATCAGCATCCGGTGTCCACTGACACAATTTGATGAACGCCCACTGGCGTATTTGCTGATGATGATCGCCCACTGGCTGAAGATGTCGAAAAACAACTCAATGTTGCTTTTGCTATGATGAAAGCTGCTCACTGCTGCTTTTGCTGTCGATCGCCCACTGGCTGATGAAGATGCCCATTGGCTGCTTCGCTGATGTTGTCGAGACTTTCATTCTGACAACCACTTGTCAATTTCATTGACATTTCCCCCCTTTGTCAGCTGAAAGGAGAGATAATCTTCTCCAAAATATATGTGAACTCCCCCCCTTCAGGTGTAGTAGAGTTTCACTGTTGTACTCCCTCGTTCAACTGCATGAGAGTACCATCATCGGTTCACTGCAAGCTGCACTATGTGTGATTGTAGTCGGTTGTAGAACTGAGACAATCTTTTGACTGTGGATGACCATTCCCAAGGATCGATCCATTCATAATGTATCTTCAATCTGGCTGATTTTTGTTGGTTGCGACATTTTTCTGAGGAATGATTGGGCTTGCCACAATGGCAACAAGGATGGAGATCAAAACGCTGATCATCCATATGACCGGTTCTTTGACAATGAGAACATTTCGGTTGGACTTCAACTTCAGGTTGCGTGCAATTCTGTTTGTCTGAAACTTTCTCAGAAACTACTGAGGTGAGTTGTTCAAGAAATCCTGCACTCACAAACGGAATTGGCTTGGAATAATCTGGGATATGTAAGTTGGTGTCATCAGTGACATATCCTAAGCCTCGTCGACTTTTGTTATTTTGAATTTCTTCCCAGGGCTTGATGATGGGTTTGGAAGAATATTTGAATGTGATCATGAACAATTTCGACACTTGAAGTTGTTGGATGAGTGATTGGAATCAACATCTTTATCTTCATCTGTATGGTTGAATGACTTGGAAGAAGCACTCTTTTGTTGCAGCTCATCTCTTTGTAGTTGCGACTCTAGTTGAAGAAATTCAATGGTTTCATGTGTTTGTTGTAGATGCCGTGGAAGATCAGCAAGAGTTTCTTTGCTGATGTGCACCATGTCTTCATCACTGGAGATGATCAAACTATGAAGAATGTTTAACAACTGCATATGTTGTGCCATCTGAACTTGCTTATTTGAAAACAGGCTCTCTTGTAGGAGATGTCGTACTTTGAACTATTTCACTTGAAGGACAGGCTCGCTTGAATGTGAATTGAATGGCACGCTCGCTTGATTTGTTGTTGATTGCACTTGCTAGAGTTGTAAAATTTTCTCGCTTAAACTCTGGAATTCACGCTCACTTGATGACGATCGTGTTTGCATGAATGCTCACTTGTCTTACTTGATGACTTCACGCTCACTTCAATGAATAGCCACGCTCGCTTGATGTCGATCTCAACTTGCTTCATTGGTGTTAGAGTTGATGGTTGTTGCAATGAACTTCACTCTGGCTCGTTTGAAGGTTTGCACTTTGTACTATTTTGACGCAAATTGCTTGAATGAATACTCACGCTCGCTTGCAGGAGATGTGAACTTGTTGCTTGTTTGCTTTAGAGTTAATATTCGTGCATTCACTTGATTTTGCTTAAAGAAAGGGTGTCGAACACTATCGAAAATGCACCCAAAAAGCTTACAATGATTTTAATGACTCACATAAAACAAAGAATTCACTTGTCTTAATTTGACTAAGTGGAAGAGAATTGACGCACTGGACTTCTGATCAAATCAAAATGTGGGTGTCGGTTTCAACCGAGAATGCACCCTTACAATTCAATGTAATTTGAGTTTGATTACAAGTTCAATAAATTTGTTTGCAAGAATGTTGATGTAGACTTTGCTTTGAAATGCTGGAGTTTGCAGATTCATGAACTTGATTGTATTTGAGTGAATTTGTTTGTTGAGGTAGAATGCCGATGTTGAAAACTTTGATTATTTGTTGTAGTGATGCAAATGCATGTGTTGAGCTTAATTATCCTTCCTTAAATCTATTTTGTTACAAATGTTGTGCTTGCTTGCATTGAACTTTATGTGTGTGGTAAATGCGATCATGTGTCACAACTAGACACAGATCAAAAAGAAAAAACATGAAGCCATAAAACACATGCGCCATCAAATACACATGGTGTACCTTAGATCCCCTTATTCAATTTCGGGCAGATCTTGGACACAATCAACACAAAAAATGATTTTTTATTGAGCATTGAGATCATCAACCTTTCATCTTTTACAACATTGCCATGAAATCTTTCTCAATCAATGAGAATTTGACACTCACAAATTTGGAAGAAAATGCATTCAAAAACCTGACTCAACCTCCTACACCAATGAGCCTTCCACTGAAAAAATTTATCACTCCAAAAACTTCAAAACATCACCCTTATTACTCCATGACAAAGCTTTATTATCACACATATGTGATTTCCAATGTAAAAATCCCCACTTCACACTTATTACTCCCAAAAATAAAAAATAATTTATCGCATGTTGAAATATCAATCAACCATATTCCACTCCTTATCTCTCCAAAAACAATTTAATAAACAACTTTACCTTTTCCTTACCCAACTTGACTTATGCATTTAAATCCTCCAAAGCGTTTCTTTTACATATCACCAAAGACTATACAATATTTTATTACTGTAATGAAAAGTAATAAAATATATTTTCTTATGCCATTAGAACTTGTGCATCGCTTCATGTATAATGTTTATGAATAACTACGCATAGACCTTGAAGGAAGTGCTTCAATCTTATGCAGGTTTTCCTTTAATCTTGTTTTGTTTTAACCAAAATCTTTGGCCACCATGTATCATTCATGAAGCACATAAATATTTATAAAGAAAATTGTTTCAACTTTTGATAAGTAAAATCATTCTCCGCATTAAAATTACCTGAATCTTCATGCACCGATGCAGCTTCATAAGTCGATGTTTCAGTATCTTCAGGTATGTTTGAGCGAATTAGGCGTGCTTCCAGAACTGTTGTTCAATTTGATGAAGTTTTCCACTGGATTTGAGGTCGGAATTTGCAGTCCACGCAGAGCGTAATGTAGATGGATTTCTCGCTGCTAATAATATGGAGTTGGGGGAGATTATCAACATTCCGAAAGAGAGGCTTCAATCGTGGTCTCGCTTGTAGAGGATAATAGGACAGAGAGATTTGAGATGGATGTAGGGACGGGCTATGCACTGTCGCAACTGAACTTCTCCTCTCAATTCAACAGTCGCCCACTGACAGGAAAAACGTGACAGCGATAATTCTGCATGGGCGGAACCTGACAGCGATTACCTCCATGGAAGACAAGGATATTTACTTGAGCTCTTTTAAAAGTCGTATGCAGGTGGAATATTACCCACACTGATATTGTCACAACAACGATATACAGTCAGCTGCTCGACATCGCACGCATGGGAAAACAATGGCCTTTCGGCGCTCCATGAAATAATATGGCTTCACGGGCTTCCAACTACATATATCAATCGGCCTCCGTTATGACACAACAACTTGTTCGAATAAGTTCATGGTTGGATTAAGGATTCTCGATATCCGCTACGCTGATCATGCAATGAAATACCTTTGTTCTGTCTATCAACTCTGATGTTTCTAAACGAATACCAAATCCCACACTGTAAGACTTTGCTAAAGTCGACACTAGCATAATCAGAATTTGAAGCTTCTGCCACATGTAAATTGCAATGTCTTTGCCGCTAGTTTCAAAAATTCGAAAGATCGAGATCAGTTCCTCTGAGTTTCAGAGAAAACCTATAGCTCAATACGGGTTCCAGCGTAGGCCAAAATACAATACAGAACCCTCACTTGTCCCTGCCAATCGATATGGCTCTGATACCACATATTGAAAATGAGATTAACTCAGACAAATTACAGAAAAACACACATAAAAACCAGAGACAAAATATTGGCGGAAAAAGGCTGAAGCCTCATGCTTCTCTCTCATTACACACTAAAATAATTGAATATAGTGTTACAAATAAATAGATGAGAGATAGTGTTCTCAAGATAGTGCGTTCTATCTTGGACACTTTTGGTTGAGATAATTTCTCCTTTGGTTGAGATAATTTCTCAACAGACACACACCAATATAGGAGTTACCTAAACTAATTCCTATCTTAGAGGAACAACCCAAGAGTTAGGCACAAATTCCTAACTTGGAATATTTAATTAATTAATTTATTTTTGGATTTATTATTGTTTATGAGAGAGGGTAATAATGCCAGGGAAAAACCCCAATGTGGGGAAACCCTTTGATCAAGTCTTCTTATTATTCTTCAAGAGTTCAGCAGAGAGAGAGTACAATATAAAAAATTCACTTGCCCAAACACAATCAAATCTCTCCAGTCCAACTGTAGTCAACAGGATGCCCTAACCAGAAAGTCAACGCTAGTCAACTTAGCAGAATTACTTCTCCAAATCAGCTTGGTCAAACCTAGTCAATTCGATCTTCAGAATAGTTTGAATTAGCCCAAAATAGTCTAGAAAAAATCGGTCAAACTTGGTCAACGTAGAGCCAAACCCGTGGTCAACATTGGTCAAACAACCCAGAAAACCTTGAAATCTGTGCCAAGAAATGTGACCTGCCCAAACAAAATATCTCCCAAGAAAAATGTAGTCAAACAAGGTCAACTGCTACTTGGTAAACGCTGGTCAAACTTGCTGCAACTTGGTCAACATAGAAAACAGAAAAGTACAGTCAACCCTTCGCACATGTGGAGGAGAGAAGCTGCCCAGAAATCCATATGACCCAATCAGATGAGGAGAGAGAGAGATATGTGATTGATGATGAGTGTCCAAATGAGTTAGATGCTCCTGCTATTTATATGCAATGTTGAAGATGAAAAGACATGACTTTTGGGCCTCTGAGCCTACATAAGTTTGCTGGCCGACCTTGACAATTTGTCCATAGAAGAAATAAATTCATAATTCCATTTATACATGTCAGAATGAGATGATCTTTAGATCAATCCTACACCTCTCAGAAAGAGGAATCCAACAAAAATAACATCTCCATCATATGAGCCGTCCAAGGTGGAGTTTGGCCCTAGTTGCCAAATTTAACACCCTTCCAGTCTCAGCCCGAGAGGGGCTGTTCTTGTTTGACATTCCAAACTATATGAATTTTCAATTTATATCATTTAGTGATTGTACTCTTCATGCTCCTCTTGCCACCCAAATCATGGCTTAATTTGTCTCCGCTGGGGCAATATCCATTCATAGGGATCATCTCCATGATGTATGTGAGGCGTGTTAAACGAAATGGCTAGACATGTTCTAATTTCAATGAGCACTGTGAGATAAAGCATTGTACATGATGTGTAGAGAATAAGCATGTTGAGAATTGGCAGCTCAAGGATGAATTTCTAAAAATAGAAATTCTAAAAATAGGATTTCTAAAAATAGCATGTCTAAAAATATAAAGTCTCAAGTATGACTTTCTAAAAAGAGTAAATCACCTTGCATCAATTGGTAATCAAGTATTGTTGATGGAAAATCCCTTTTGATCATCAGTCAATCCTAATAGTTCAATTTCAACTTAATCATTAATATTATTATACTTATGATACTATTTTGTTATTATTAAAAAGAAATTCAAGTCTCTCAATCATGGCTCTCAATAATGTTCTCTTACACTCTCATTATTGGCATGGCGTATTCCTCTTACACTTTCATTATTGACATGGCATATTACACTCTCTTACACTCGATAAAAGTATGTCATAAAAGATTCCTCTTACTTTCTTAAAAGCAAAAGTTACAAAGGCATGTGTACCTCTTTAATGGCATGAGCTACATTTCCTAAATGGGCATATGTTACTCTCCCTCTTGGCATGCGAGTTACTCCTCCTTTATGGCATGGATCCATTGCTCCTCCTATATATATGTGCCTCATTCTTTCTCCCCTCACTACTTGTGCATTGTGAAAGAAGAATTCGAACTTGAGAGAGAGTTAGAGAGAGTTGAAGAAGATTGTGAGAGAGAGACTTGGAGAGCAGGAGCAGAACTTGGTGAGCCAAGGTTGATTTATTGCTTTAGTGTTTCAGTGTTGATTTAGTTGAAGGGAAGGTTGAGTTAGTGTATGCATCTATTGTTGCTACCAGTGATCTTCATGCTACAACTTGTTCAGATTTGGGTGAACTTACTCATTCTCTTGGTCCCTTATTGTACTTTGTATCTCTATTGAACAAATGATTTCTAATAGAAGAAGAATTTGGTTTGGTTTTCCCCTTGTGGGTTTTGCCATGGTCATTGGACCTAAATTCATTGTCTCATTTTGTTCTTGGTTGTCTTCTATTGTGCATTTGATTTATGTTTTGTCTAGATTAGCTTATCTAATATTGCAACATAAAGAAGTTTTCTAATAACTGATTGTTACAACATAGAACATCAAAATTTCAACAAAGCCTCCTACACATTTCCTCTACATTATTGATGAAATATGTGTCTAATATAGTGTTATCTTTGTAGTTGTTATACTAAGTAACCGGATTCGTCCAAATGTCCTGGCGAACCCGAATCTAGCGTGTCGGGTACGATTCGGTCAAAAAACAAATCTTAAAATCGGATTCGTTGAATCCTATTAGGATTCGTTGAATCCTATTAGGATTCTTTGAATCCTAAACGAATCTTGATTTTTGCCAGCGTGTCTGGATTTCGAGGATTCATGTTGCAGGAAAGGGACTCCCGCAGGTTAAAAAAGACCGCATTTCTTCATTTCATTCACACTGTTTATCATTTGGGTCTGCATTGTTTGAGTTGTTTGCAAAGAGAGAGCTGGCATTTTCTTTAGGTGATCAATCTACTGTTTTCATGAAGATAACTATTGCACAAATGGTGTGAATTTTATGTGTTGATGCTTTTAAACCTCTAGATTTAAAGTTACGTAAACTGGTTTTACATTCTCGGGTTTCATCCATTATGTTGTGTTAAAGAAACAATTTAGAGTTTAATTCTGCTGCTGTGCTTTAGCATAGGAAATCAAATCTACATCCATTACTCAAGGAAGGTTAACAGATGGCTGGGTCACATGGTCTGAAGATTGAACCTCGTGACTTTCCATATTGACACACTTAGTTGCATGAAAACTTGATGTCTAACACTGAATAGTGTATGATAAAAAATATTATGACAAAAAGTGCCTATGCACATCATTTGGAAAAAAATTCATGCATCCTGTGGGTTTTGAACGATAACTAATAATGTTACCAAGTTAATGGACATGGCTGGTGTCATGTCAAACAATAATTCTTCATAGGGAAGAACAAACAATCCATGTCTGGAATGCCAATATCTTCTTATAGGGACTCCCAAACTAGTCATATTGGCATTTTGATTTGATGACTTAATGAGAAAACTACAGTTGTTAGTGTGTTTATCTTACTATCTTGTAGTTGTAAGTTGTCTTTCATTTATGAATTATGAATCATGATTTATGTGACCACTGACATGTATTTGAATTTTGTATGTACTATGCATGCTATAGATCTATGTTTGAAATCAATAAATTTGTATCTTTAATTAAAATTTGTGTAAGAAATATCTAATTTTTAATATATATATATATATATATATATATATATATATATATAATAAATAATATATAATGAATCCTACGTGTCCTATTCCAGGGGGTCAACGTGTTCGAATCCTCCTACGAATCTCGAATCCCTGTGTCAGGTGACTTAGTTGTTATATGATGTGTTGAAGAAGTTCTATGGACTTAGAGTAATATTTGAAAGATGCATTCTCTCATCTCCATCATTGGAGTAGTACTTGTTACCACTCAAACTAGCAAGGGACCTAAGGTGATCCCTAAATGGAAAATGCTAGGCCAAGGGCAACAAATGGAGACTTAGCCCATTGCCACCTCAGCTAAAGCTCCCTTCTATTTACGGACTTTCACCAATGGGAGGAGACCCAATATGTATGGAGTCACTAATGAATGATAAGTCAATGGATATGAGTGACCGAAACAAACCCTTTCCCATAAAAGTTTGAAAGATAGAGCTTGTTTGCTCACTAAGCAAGGTATTATGTATTCTAGGGAAAGGATGAGAGGATTTTGAGGATTAGGTTTATGGGAATAGGCTTGTGAAATGGTTCCCCAATCCCTAAATGCTTGTTAGAATTGGTATCTGTTGATTTGGGGTGGCATCGGATATACTCTAGCCACGAAAATTGGTGGAGAGGCTAAAGCACAGGAGATCTCCAATACTCATAAATGGTTTGGGCAGAATCTAACTAGTTTGGGAGATATTAAAATAATTAATATTTTAATGGAGTCCCTAAGTCTAAACTTAGGGAAAAATAAAATATTAATGTGAATTAATATGAAACTGAGTTAGAATGGTCCAAAAGTCATTGATCAAGCCAAATCTAATTTTAGCCGTTGATTAGGGACTTAATCTCGGCCGTTGAATTGTCAACGAGAAAAGTATAAGAGGAGGCTTGAGGGTCACTTGGAGAACACACCGAGTTGATCAAGAACTCAATTTTCTGGGGCAGGGTTTGCTGAGGAAATTGAGTGAAGTGATTTGAGTTGCAACTGAGGGGCAATGAATACATAGTAGAGAGACAGAGTTAGTACCGAGAGAATGAGCGCAGGAGCCCCGAGAGGCTGACGCTGGGTCAGAGAGGCTGGCGCAGACCCTAGAGGCTAACGCTGGGAGATTTTGTGGGGTAGAGTGGGGTTGATATTTATCTCCGACTGAGAGGTACTACTACTGAGGGCATTCTCTGTTGGGTGAGCCATTTCTAGCACCCAGATTGTATTCTGAGACTGCTTAATAATAAAACCCTCAGATAGTTGCATTGGTTTTCTCGCTTTGGTATTTTCTGGGGACATTAGTCCAAAAATAATGGTGTCATTTTTGTGCTTGTTTTTCCTTCAGTTGATGATTTGTATGTGTTGAGACTGTACTTGTATTTATTTTCAGTATTTGCATGGTAAATAACTTGTTAATTAACAGAACAAGTAGGAAGTAATAAATCAGAAAGTACAGGAAGGATTTCTAATAGATAGGCTTAGAAATTCCAACAGTATCTCGGATGGTTCTTGAAGAATAAGCATTAAGAGGAGCAGGACCACACGGGGCCAAGTGGACTTGGTCTAGGGTATGAGGAAAGTATGAAGCAACCAATGATATTCTTACCCTATACAAGGTAGGGAAAGGGTCAAGGAAATAATTTCACTTGAAGATGTTGTCTTGACCCTATGAAGCACTAGCCTTGGGGATGGCAGGGCAAGTTTTGATCTCGGAGCTAGGACTTGACTTTTTTCCCAACTCCACTGTCAGAATGACTTCAAAATTGTAGGAGAACTGGAGGAAAGTCCAGCGTATGAGACCCTAGGAGATTGAGTTTTTTTGATGGCTAGCTTGTCGGGAAATTGATGCCCTAGGTACCCTAATATGGCTAGTCCTAGAAGGATATGAATTTTAGTGACCACCCTTGGTAGATCAGTGCCTTAATCTTTGCGAGCATGGAGCCTGTGTTGAGTAAGAGTAGGATTTCTTGGTTCCCAATCAAGGAGGCCTCAAGATCACTTCGTTCGCCTTCCAGGTTAAGAGGAAGCAACCTTGCAACTTTTATACTTCGATGTGCAAGAGGAATGGTTTGTCAAGGTAAAATTTTACCCCTAGGAAATTTCACTCACATTACATAGCCTATACATTGAAGGAATGCTATAATAGAGGCAAATTCCACAATATTAGGCAGTAAATGCATGCAACAATTAGCCCTAAAACATCAAAAATCCCAGTCCAACATATATGACAAAAGTAAACAAGAATAACATCAAAAGTATACACATACATGTAATAGAGTATATCCAACCATTCATAATTGATAATAAAGAAGTTCCAAGAGAAGATTGACCAATAGCCACACATCAAAACTCATCCATAAAGCTCCAATTCATCCATAGAAAAAGTGCGAAAATCTCAAGAGAGATAAGAGATCCAAACCAAAGTGATGATGAACAAATGAGCTCATCTCACTTGTATTTATACACAACTTAGGAGTTCGAATTAGCCTCCTTGGCCTACATAAGCCCCAAAAATAAAATAATGTTTTAATAATTCAACTTTTGGTAACAAGCCCACCAAACTAGCTCATAAATGAAAAGGTAAACCTCTCAAGAGGTCAAGTAAAAATCTATGCATGTCGTAGGGCCCTCTAAGAGGCTTAATGAGGTCCATGGGTGCCACAATGAAGAATATGACCCTCAAAAGTAGTGAACAAGGGGTTGACCCCTTGTAATAACTATGGTGCTCCAAATGACACGTGGGGCTACACAAGTGTCCTCATGGGTCTCCAAACAAATCGAAGATGCATGTAGGTTGCCTGCAAGGGCTAGGATGATGATGTAAGTGGTGCCACATGATCGTGCAAGGCCTAGATCATCTACCAAGTGTGTGGTGTAAAATTGGGCCAGTTGGGCATGATGGATTAGGTGCATCTTCCTCGCCCAATAAGTGAACCATGAGCAATATCTAAATGGCTGTAGGGATCCATGGAGTGTTTTCTGCTGCTGTGGAGGCCCATTGCTCTCAACGCACACCTTACCTGTGCCAATGTAGTCTTTTGGAGGATTAGGACCCCGTATAGGGAGACCAAACCCAAAATGGAGACCATCTGCAATCTTGCATAAGATCCAATGCATCCCCTAGCTTTCGAGTACAACAAGTCATTAGAGAAATCGAGTAAATGAGCTTACCAATCATGGACCACAAGTGGGGACTTCACAATGGCCTGCCCTTCCATATGGGCTTCGGGATGTGCCAGTGTCTCCTAAACTCCAAATGGGGTTAACCAATAATCCCATTAGGTGGTTTCTACTTCTAAAGGGGATAATATAGTCAGGGTACACCCTTCAAAAGGTGGTGGCATGTGACAGATAGGTGAATGAAGTAGGGGATGAGAAGGGGCGACCCTAGGTCACATGCTGGGGTACAAGGGTAGCTAATAAGAGGGAAGCCCACAATTGGGTTTATAATGTATTGGAGGGAGCAATCATGGTACATGAGGTGCTCGACCTTGATTTTTTTCACCCTTCTTTATATGCATTTTGCCTTTTTATGATTTTCTTTGATTAACTGCTCGAGGCTCAAGGGGTAAAAGCATGATGTATAAGATATAACAGTGAATACCCCCCTTTAAGGTGGGACAATTCATTGCCCACCAAGGGTTGGGACAATCATGGGTTCTTATATGATGAAGGAGGTGCATAGAAGCTGTAGAAATTAGGGTGGTTGCCATGTATATGGGGTAGAGCTCATGTATTGGCTTTTGGCCACATGCTAAATGTGTTTTTCCCAACCATCTTTTGCATTTTGTTGTACATTTTCTTGCGGAATGTGATCATGCATGCTTTTATTTTTCTTTTTAGTTGCATCAACCTTCGGGCTTCATTCTAAGCCATGACCCAAGGTGTGGGCAAAGGAAACGGGCTTGCTAACCCTATGCGGACCCAGTGGAGGAATGTGGACCCAGGTGGGAGAAATGATGAATAGGGTAATAATGAATGAAAAGAGGGTAATATAAGCGGATAAGTGAGAGGGACCACGCAACCAAAATCGAGGTTTCCTATCAAATTCCATCCCTAGAGCCAAATGGTTAGTAAAAAAGATCCCACGGGACTAAAATCCAAGGTTAATACCCAAAAGGGGTCTAGGGCACAAGAGCACAGACCTAGCCCATTCTTTCCGCTAAATCGCCCCATTAATTCATGCCCAAAAGTGTCCATGATAAGCAAACTGCAATACTCAATTACCAAATGACAAGGCATACCTTTAGGTTCGGGAGGCCCACCTTCAAACATACGATCATGGAAGATGGGCGAGGCACCACATGGCTGGCTCAAGCAGCGAAGAAATGGCACAATGAGCTAGCTAGTGGTTGTAAGGGACTCGTGGCTGCCGGCTGAGGACCATCTTGGAAAAAACAAATTTCTCCTAGGGATATTACCCACAAAATGGTGGGTAACATTTGGCTCCAACTGGGACGTGATCTCTCGAAGAAGTGGGCGAAGCTACTCGAACGGGTGGTCACGAGAACTCCAACAATCTCTTGGTTACCGTAGACCTGTCATTTGCACATATAGTAGATGGAAAAACATGGGGCAACATGCTTTCGTGATGTCTCATGATCGCACATGCTATATGTTAGGCCATAAAATCAACAAAAAATAAAATATGCAAATATGCATCTATCTACCATGAGAAATATCATATGATGTTAGTTCTAATGCAGAAATCAACATGTAATTCATCCTACTCTAACATGCATATAGTAAGGCTGATGCTAAGTGTAATCATAATTCGAGTGCAACCAACATATCATGACATCAATATACATATGCCTGTCAGTATGATTACTCATGCAACAACTCCCAAGTCGAATGTGGACATAGTCACATGGAAGATGAAGTGGGTGGGAGGAGGGAAAATATGATCTCTATTTGAGGTAAAGGGAAGTCCTAAGAGAAAGGAAACAAGTCAATCTAAAGGTCCAGGGCTTTCCTTCTAGGTACACAATGGTGGAAAGAATGATCACTCTCAGGAACTCCTCATCACAATTATTGTTTGTAATATCATGATTTGAAGATGTCACATGGTTGTGATGAGAGGGGAACGAAGGGTGAGAGAAAGGAGTGCAACAAATAGGTCGCTCAATGTGATGGTCACATTAGAGAGGGGAGGTTGTGGAGTGATCATTATCCTGAGTATGGGTCAAAGGGGATAAAGTATATTCAATGAAGGGTTCTATTGTCACTTTTTCTAGCACCTACAACACAAGTGCTTCAGGAGATATGAAAGCTTCCTAGAGACAACCTTTGGCTTAATTATAGACCAGTGCCTAAGACATCTTAAAGAGTGCCTGACAAATTTATAGTAAAGACTTTCAACACTTTAGTTTGTCACAAAAATACAAATGAGCTTGATTCAGAATCATTCATAAAGATACCAGATAGAAAGCAGCTTGTACACAGGAGTATTCAAGAAATAATCTTCAACTCATAGTTGGCCAAATCAGATTACGAATATGTAGCGATTTAATTTCTGAAATAGAGGTAATGGGAGAAGACGGTAGAAGAGGAGTCCATTATACAGAGCTTAAGATCTAAGAATTCTATATATATCAAGACTCAGAGAAATAAGTGAGGCGAATATCTATGAAATTCTGAGATGGATGGAGCGCTGTTTAAATATTCAATCCCTACAACAATGCAGGCATTATCCACCAATGTTTTGACTTAAATGAATCTGCATTTGAAGAAAATACATCTAGCTGCTACTTTACATGTAATCTGAGAAGAACATTTAACACATATGATAATACAAAGAGAGAGGAACATATTGCAAATCTAATAGGTTGGAATCACTTGGAATTTTGTATTAATCTCTTGAAGAAAACTAGCATACAACAAGCTTGAAACAGGCCTTTAGGAAAACAGGAAGGTCTCGTAGGAGAGAATTCTTTCCCAAAATTCTGAACCTTTGATAAGTGTTTCTTCTTCCCTTTTATAAGGAGAGGGAGGGCTTAGAAATCAGCTACAAAAATATCTCAGGGTTGAGCCTCCAGTTGTCTGCTTGACTAGCTGTCTCAGCGTGCAGGCTCTATTGCCTCAAATTATTACAACAAAATAGATGCTTTTCTTTACAACATAATAACAAAACAACAAAATAAAACATAACAACATTAACATGTGAAACTGAAATGATGGTCCTGTGAAAATATCTCCATGCCACTTCCTCGGATGGCCTCTAGTCTAGCCACGTTTTTGCCATATTATGCCTCAGATTCTTTCGACTGGTTCCTTGTCGCTTTCGATCTTAACAACTCTAATTCTTCACTTACAAGAGGCGGGAGCGATCCCTCATGGTAGCCATTACATATTTTGAACGCAGTTGCCAACACATCCGTCCCTTTCGACTTCCTGTAGAACACTATCAGAGCCATGATATGCATAGTTACATTGACATAAAACTATATTGGAGGTTCTTTAGTATTGGCTCTTTACACTTAGAAACATTGCAAAACAGGCGAGTTCCGGGATCTGTGGCCCCCTTTATTTTAGCCCATTTTTAGCATTTTTCTCCATAGGACCGAGGGCGGTGACTAGGTGCTTAGCCTTTAGGCGCTAGCGCATTTTGTTCTATCCCGGGGGCTATTTTCCTTTGTAAATAGATTAGCGCCCCTGGTCCTTTAAGTTGTTCTAGACCACGCGCTAGCACAAAATCGGAGCCCCTTTATCGGCGTATTGTAATCGGGGATTTGACTTTGGATTTGCGACATCAAGTTTCGCCGATCGCCGATTGCCGATAACCCTATGTGTTTAGCCCTTGGTTCTTTGGCACCTCGCGTGACTGTAGGCCCGCCACCATATCGGAGCCCCTTTATCGACATATCACAATTAGGGATTTTACTTTGGTGTAGCAACATGCCTTAAATTGCGAATGCTGATTAGCGATCTCCAATGTGACGTCATCATGTGCCAGGCGGCACCCCGTGAATGGTGACACGTGTCACCCTGTTTTGCCCTCTTTGGACCCTTGAAAATGCCAGATCTGCATGCCACGTGTCCTTCGTATTGCCACGTCATGATGACGTAATACGCTGCGTGGCTTTATCGGAACCAATGATATTCAGCGCGTGGCCCTTAGAGGAGAGAGAAAAGGCCAACCCTCTTCTAGTTTTGCAACTAATTTCCTTTGTTAAACATTTCAAGGCATTCCCCCAACAATTTACATTATCGGCGTTTGCTGATCGGAAGTTTGTTAAGGTTGACACTTTTGAAAACGCCAATCGTCGATATGGCGTTGAACTTTGATATTGCGAGACCTCCGATATGCGACCCCGCCGATATGTCATGCTACTGATCCTCCAATATATCAAAGCTCTCATGTTTGATGCGCCGATATTCCATGACCTCCGATATTGGGATTGTCGATGTGTCGAGACTTCTGATATGCGGGATTGCCAATATACTTGGCCCTTGACTACTTTCATTGGATCCCACTGATATGCCTGATCGCTAATCGCTAATTAGCGAAATGCTTGCGTTGTTGCGCTGCACCTTGGAACCTCCGATTGCCGATATGCGATATGCTAGGACCTTCGATCTTCGATGTACCATATGTCGCTGCTTTCGATTGCCAATTGGACACGTGTCAGAAGGGCACCAACTCAAACTTAGAATTTTACAAGTTTTTCCTTTGTTTTCTGGTTTGGAGAGGCAGAACTTCAATTAGCTCTAACTTTTGATCCAGAAGTCCATTCTTAGACTTACACATACCGCTGGAAAGCTTATTCTAAGCACTATCTAATGAAGGGGGTCCGATTTAGCTTTGAGTGCTTTTGTGGCTTGGAAGATGACTACAATTTTTTTTGCTCTTTTGCAACCTTTTGACAGCTAAAAACAAATAATGCAGAGGGTGACAACATTGGCTCCACCTGGGAACAGTGCCTTGGTGGCAATGTGCTGAGAACCTGCAGACTAGTAACCTTCTATCTATTGGGCATGGAGTCATTTTATTCATGTATAAAAAACAAAAACAAAAATATAAAGAATTGAAAGCATTGCTGATATTGTACAATGGCTCACCGGTATGTACAATGGGTGAGAACTGAACCTCTTAATGCTGGAAATAAAGCTTGAGGAATTGCCCATTTACAAGCAGCTCAAGCATTTCGCCCTCCAGGTTCTCCAGCATAAATGTATTGTTTCCTTTAGTCTCAACAACCTTGAAGGGTCCAAACCATAAGGGATCATATTTACCATGTTTCCCTTTGTCTTCTCTTCTCATATCCCATCTCAGAACTAGATCCCCCGGTTGGAGAGGCTTGTCTTTAGCTCTCTTGTCAAACAAGGATTTCATTCTTTGCTGGTAGTTGTCTAACTTGTGACTTACGTGTTCTCTGGTCTCTTGGAGCTCCACTAATTGATTTATCCTTCTAGTCAGGGAGTTGGGTTCTTCTTCCACATCCTGTAGCATCTTAGCAACTGAATAGCAAGCTGTATAAGGAATACAACTACTTATCCATATACCAACTCGGAAGGCGATTTACCTGTGGATCTTTTTGGAGTGACCCTGTTTGCCCATAGTGCAAATTTTAGTTGAGAATCCCAGTTCCTATGGCTTTCTGCAATTGTCTTCTTTAGGATTCTCACCACTGTTTTGTTGAAGACTTAGCCAGCCCATTTCCTTGAGGATAGTAGGTGGTGGAATGGCCAACTATGATGTTAAATTTCTGACAAAAGGTGTTTGTCAGGCAGCGTGCGTTTCACTTCAGGCAGCGTGCGTTTCACTTCAGGTGTGGGACAGAGGAGCAGAAGGCAGGCAGTGGACAGGAGTTACAAAGCAAGGTTAAAAAAAGAACCTGGGACCTGTGCTCTGATACCATGTCA
>APFE030377038.1:0-30125 GCA_000404065.3 Pinus taeda | reverse complement strand
AACTCCAGAAAACTGATTCATTTATTCATTTAGCCAGCTATCTATTATATACATGAATGTGATTGTTCAGTTCATCTTCTCGATGACTGTTCACATTCAATTCCCCCAATCACTGAGGATTAGGTGTCAACAGTGTTAAACTTTGCAGACTTAAAAGCCTGGTTGTTATCAGCCACAATCTTCACAGGACAACCAAACCTGGCCAAGATATTCTCCCCCAAAAATTTCATTACCACAGTGTTAGTTGCATTCCTGGCTGGGACTGCTTCTACCCACGTGGTGAAATAGTTTGTGGCAGTGAGGACCCACTTGTGTTGGCTGCTGGAAGGAGGATGTATCTCTTCGATGAAGTCTAGTCCCCATTCCCTGAAGGGTTTTTCTACACAAACAAGGATCAAGGGGAGTGGAGCTAATTTTTACTTTTTAGCAAACATTTGACACTGCTGTCAGGACCTAACATAAGAATGAACATCTCCAAATAGTGTGGGCCAATAGAACCTTGCTTTCAATATCTTATGCGTAGTGGTCTTCCAGTTGTATTGCCCCTCCCAAACGCCACTATGGAACTCATCCATCACTCTTTGAGTTTCTGTCTCAACCAAACACAACAGTAGAATTCCCACCAGGTCTTTCCAGTACAGTTGCCCATTGGATATAACGAACTTTTGGGCTTGAGCCCTCAATGCTTTGTACTTGGATTTTTCCATCTTTGTTGGGCACCTCAAAAATAGGAGATAGTGGATGACATTCCGATACCAAGCAGAGGTTTCATATTTGATATGAATCTTTTGGACTGAAGTCTTGATCATGGGCTGTGTCCCCTCTTCATCTTCTTTAGTTAAGAGGTTGATCCCCAAGGCCTGACAGTTAGACTCTGATAGGATTTTGGCCAACCCATGTCCTTTAACGAGTTTAGTGGGCTTTACCTCCATGTCATACTCTTGGATTTTTGCAATCCACTCACCCCTTTTACCATCACTGTCTCCTTGCACCAATATGTCCTTAACAACTGCTGTCGGGATGTAAGCCACGATGTTTGAATGTAAAACATAAACTCTGAAAGCCCTCAGAGCTTTGACTAGAGTGTATGCCTGTTTTTCCAATATATTATACTCCAGTTCAACATCTCATAGCACCTGGCTGAAGAAAGCTATATGCTGCTTATGGCCTTCCTTATTTTTCTGTAGTAACACAACAACTACAATATGTGGGGAGGCAAAAGAAAAGATGTAAAATAGCCTTGAATAGTCCAGGCTGACTAACACTGAAGCCTCTGCAAAAGCTCTCTTGATTCTAGAGAAGGATTCTCGGGAATCTGGGCTCCACTTTACTTCGTTCTCCTTCTTCAACATCTCCGTAATGCCCTTCACTATCTCTGCATAGTTAGGTACAAATCTTCTCAAGAAATTAATCCTCAAGAAGACTTGGACCTCCTTTTTATTACTTGGTAGGGAAATGTGACTGATGGTGTCCACCTGTTTAGGATCGATCTTTACCCCTTCCTGTGCCCCAACAACTTGCCTTCGCTCAAAGCGAGCTAGGATTTCTTGGGATTTAGGGACAACCCATACTTTCTGCATTTCTCAAAGGTGAGTTTTAGATGTTCAATGTGCTCCTCATCTGTTTTGGAGAAAATAGTGATATCATCTAGATAAACCACCACAAATTTGTCTTGCTCTCCCACAAATGCTATATCCATTGCCCTCTGGAAAGCTGCTCCTGCATTTATTAGGCCGAATGGCATCCTTGCGTACAAAAAAGTCCCCCAAGGTGTAGTGAATGCAGTTTTCTTTTGATCCTTAGGATGCACTGCCGCTTGGTTATACCCTGAAAAACCATCCATCATGGACATCCGAGCAGAGCCAACTGCCTTTTGTAAAATGTGATCCATTTTAGGCAATGGGTAGTTGTCCTTCAAAGAAGCTCTGTTGAGGTTCCTAAAATCTACACATAGTTTGATTTCTCCATTCTTCTGCCTAACAGGACCCAGATTGGCAACCCATTCTAAGTATCTTAGTAGTACAATGATCTTAGCTTGAAGCAACTTCTTCACTTCCTTCTCAATGGATGGGAGTAGAAGTGGATTGATCTGTCTGAGTTTTTGCTTATAAGGCCTCATATTATTCTTTAAAGAAATCTTATTATGAATAACATTTACATCAAAAGTTTTCAAAGCCTATAAAACCTCTTTATAGGCTTTTAAGAGATTTAAGTACCTTTGTTTGTATCAATGAGGGATCCCTTTTAACAACTTAATCATCCGGGGTTCATCTTCTGAGCCTATGTTGTGTTCCCCCACCTGTTCATCGATTTCCTGTTCAGCAGGTTTATAAGCCACATCGTTGGCTTTGAATAACCTCTCCAAAGGAACTAGACCTTGTGGAATGGCATTTTCCTTCAGCTACAAAACTCTATGTCCTGCGATGTTTTCCTCCCATGCAGTCGACTATTCTTCTGTCACTTCTTCTTCTTTTTCTTCTTGGTCAATCACAGAGTTTGAGAATCCCCCAATGACTTCCATGAAGTGTTTGATTTGCTCATCATCCTCAAACACTTGCCAATGCTTCACATTGTCCGACACTGAGGGTCTGTATCTAACTTCAATTTCATACCCGAGTAGAGGATTTTGTGGTGGCTTGAAGTTGCTAGTAGCTATAGCTAAAGAATCAACCATTCAATTTCCTTCCCTATGCAAGAATTGGACATTAAAAGCTGAGAAGAAGTTGTTGATCAAGTCTCAAACCACATTTCCGTAAGCTCTCAGTTGGGGGTGCTTGGTTTGGCATTAGTCCTTGATTTGCTTCACTACCAGTTCTGAATCTCCAAACACGGTTAGACAGTCAATGTTTAGATTCTTTGCTGCTTGCAGGCCCAGTAGCAATGCCTCATACTCCGCCACATTGTTGGTGGCCTCAAACTCCAATTTGAAGGAGAGGGGAATTAAGCTACCTTCTGGAGATATCAACAATACCCCTGCCCCATTTCCTTATTTAGAATTGGCACCATCAAAATACAACTTCCATACCTTACTACAATCTTTGAGTTATCAGTCTGATTTCGCTGCAGGTTGTACCTGTGTTTCTTCTAGAATAAATTCATCTTCTTCTAGCATAAAGCAGGAGATGTCGCTTTCTGTTCCATACACAGGTGCATTGTTTGAACAATCAGCGCTTGTGACTGTTTTTACGAATTTGGATTCTTTGTACAGTCTCTTTTCCTCTCCACCAAAGATAGGAATGGTAGCATTAGGTAAGATCCAACTTGATGGACCCTCCAATCTTTGATCCCTAAGACCTGGACAAAAGCATACCAAATCTCGCAGGGATGTCCGCAACTACAATGTCCATCACCACACTGTCACTAGGCTCTGGGCCAAATTCACCAACAGGTCCTTGATCATCCCTAAGCACTTGACCCTCTTAGAGTCAAAAGAAAAGAGATCTTTTATCTTTATATGGTCTAGTTATCTCTAGACCCAGTTGTTCCATCACTGATAGTGGCATCAAATTATGAGAAGCTCCTGAATCCAACATGCAATTATGGAGCAGGAGGTCATGTACTACCAGAGTGACATAAAAAGGTGGAGTGGAGGGATCTTGTTCCTCAACATGAGGTCCAAAGACTACCATTGGCCTCTCTTCTTGCAGGTTTAAATTGTCAAGTGGTTGGACTGAAGTGGAAGGAAACAAAAACTGAGAGACTTGGGCCTTGTAGGTGGGTTGTTTCAAGAGCTCGGACAATGGGACTGTGATCTTGACTTTTTCAAGCTATTTTCGAAGGCTAAAGATGGCAGGGCCTTTCTCCGTATTGCTAATTTCTACAGGCTCCTTTTCTTTTTCATGGATGACTCTAGTAGGGGGAGGTGATTTACCTTCTTTGATGACTTTAGGCTTATAGCCGTTCGGATCAGAGGACTCTTTCTTTCTTGGAATAATTGAATCTACAGGTCCCTTCCCCTTGTTAGCAGGCTTAGGAGGCTCCTCGGAGGAAGTACCTTCATTCTGATCTTGTGTTCTCGATCTCTTTCTAGATGATTGTAGATCTCACTTCTTGTGTAGCTGAGCCTGCATGAAGTCAATGAATTGTTTGTAGTAGTCATCGATCTCGTCATCATCCAGTGTGGCCTCAAGCTCCTCCTTCTCTTATGAATTGTTTGTAGTAGTCATCGATCTCGTCATCATCCAGTGTGGCCTCAAGCTCCTCCTTCTCTTCATATGTTTTGAGTTCTTGTCCCTCATCAGGGAAAGAGGAATACAAGTTACCCTGAACATCACTTGTATCTGGTGTTAGTTCCTCTGGATCATCTTTTGTATACAATGGAAGATGAATGTGGTCTTGTTCTCTCTCCTCTCCCTTTTCATTATCTGTAGGGGAGGCCTTATGTATTGGGGACTTGGGCCTTGTAGATGGGTTGTTTCAAGAGCTTGGACAATGGGACTGTGATCTTGACTTTTTCAAGCTATTTTCGAAGGCTAAAGATGGCAGGGCCTTTCTCCGTAGTGCTAATTTCTACAAGCTCCTTTTCTTTTTCATGGATGACTCTAGTAGGGGGAGGTGATTTACCTTCTTTGATGACTTTAGGCTTATAGCCGTTCGGATCAGAGGACTCTTTCTTTCTTGGAATAATTGGATCTACAGGTCCCTTCCCCTTGTTAGCAGGCTTAGGAGGCTCCTGGGAGGAAGTACCTTCATTCTGATCTTGTGTTCTCGATCTCTTTCTAGATGATTGTAGATCTCACTTCTTGTGTAGCTAAGCCTGCATGAAGTCAACAAATTGTTTGCAGTAGTCATCGATCTCGTCATCATCCAGTGTGGCCTCAAGCTCCTCCTTCTCTTCATATGTTCTGAGTTCTTGTCCCTCATCAGGGAAAGAGGAATACAAGTTACCCTGAACATCACTTGTATCTGGTGTTAGTTCCTCTGGATCATCTTCTGTATACAATGGAGGATGAATGTGGTCTTGTTGCTCTCTCCTCTCCCTTTGCATTTTCTGTAGGGGAGGCCTTATGTATTGGGGATTAAAACCTCGATTAGTAGCTGGGAAGTTCTGTGTTTGAAGGCTTTTATTCTCCAGCTCCATTTTTATCAGTTTGCTCGATAAATTCTTTATCAACTTATCCATCTCCTCTATCCTCTGTTCTTGAAATTCTCTCCTCTTTTCCCTTTTTCTTCTCTCCAAATTCAGTTCTGCTTCTTGACTTCCCTATGGAGGTAAAGTTTGCTTCTATTTCAAGGGCATCGGTTTGGATGTGGTCCAAGGTAGGAGACTTCCTTTCTCTGAGAGAAACTGAATTTTGAATCAAACGCCCCAACAAAGACTACTCGGGCAATGACCTGTGGAGGTTTGATTTCAGTAGGCAGATCGTTGTACAGTTTATTAAATCTTTTAATAAAATCTGAGATATCCTCACCAAATTTCTTCTTGATAGCATTAAACTCAGTGAGAATGTATCCATGGTCTCTCTTCTCACCCCATTTCTACATAAAGGAGTTCTCCATTTCTTCCCAAGTGTTAATGGTAGCATTTGGCAAGGATTTAAACGATTTTCTGACTTCCCCATCCAAAGATTGGATGAAGAGCCTCAACACTACATCCTGGTGTTCAAAATTCAGATTTTCTGCAAAGGCACAAAAATTTCTATGTCTCTGTGCTCTTACATCAGCCTCTTCATTATACATGGGTAGGAGCTTGAGATAGTCTTGTCGCATAGCATTTAAAGGTTGAGGCAGGTTTAAGGGAGCATATTTGTTTAACAAGAAACCCGAGACAACCATTTGGATCAAAGGTGGTGGTGCTTGAATTATTGGAGGAGCCTGAGGTATTACCAATGGTAAGACAACTGATTGACAGTAGAATGAGAAACTGTTCACGCTATGGGTAGGGCTGCTTTGGAGTTTATCTTTTACCTCCTCAACATCTTCTTTGACCTCTAGGGATGCGATACTGAGTAGGTGACCACATTCTGGAGGATATACCAGGACCCTAGGAGGAAATTCAGAACAATGAATTACGACCTTTCGTGAACTGGATGAGGAGGTTTCAGGAAATGAAGAGACAATAGCATCAATGTTTGGAGTCTTTCCTTTCCAAATCCTTCTTAATATTATTCTTTTTGGGTTAGATACAGATGGTGTTTTTTATTGAGAGGTATATGAGTGGGTACGGGGTCTATTATAAGCCAGAATGATCAAATAAAAATACAGACAATGGAGTCGCCAAGGTGAGAGATCTTCAACCCACACTTCGCTTGCTCACCTGACAGAGGGAATGTAAAGATTTGTCGTACCCAGGGAAAAGTATTTCAATTTCGTCTACAACAACGACGCCAAAAAGATCTTGTCGCTTTTTCTAGCACTTGTAGCACAAGTGCTTCAGGAGATATGAAAGCTTCCTAGAGATAACCTTTGGGTTGATTGTAGACTAGTGCTTAGGACATCTTAAAGAGTGCTTGATAGATTTATAGTAAAGACTTTTAGCACTTCAGTTTGTCACAAAAATACAAATGAGTTTGATTTAGAATCATTGATAAAGATACCAAATAGAAAGCAACTTGTACACAAGAGTATTCAGGAAATAATCTTCAACTCACAGCTGGCCAAATCAGATTAGGAATATGCAGCGATTTAATTTATGAAACAGAGGTAATGGGAGAAGACAATAGAAGAGGAGTCCATTATACAAAGCTTAAGATCTAAGAATTCTATATATATCAAGACTCAGAGAGAAACAAGTGAGGGGAATATCTATGAAATGCTGAGATACATGGAGCGTTGTTTAAAGATTCAATTCCTACAACAATGCAGGCATTATCCACCAATGTTTTGACTTAAATGAATTTGCATCTGAAGGAAATACATCTAGCTGCTACTTTACATGTAATTTGAGAAGAACATTTGACACATGATAATACAAAGAGAGAGGAACATACTGCAAAACTAATAAGTTGGAATCGCTGAAATTTTGTATTAATCTCTTGAAGAAAACCAATATACAAGCAGCTTCAAACAGGCCTTTAGGAAAATAGGAAAGGTCTCGTAGGAGAGAAGTCTTTCCCAAAATTCTGAAGCTTTGATAAGCGTTTCTTCCTCCCTTTTATAAGGAGAGCGAGGAATTAGAAATCAGTTACAAAATTTTCTCATGCTTGAGCCTTCAGCTGTCTGCTTGACTAGCTGTCTCAGCGTGCAAGCTCTATTGCCTCAAATTATTACAATAGAATAACAAAACAACAAAATAAAACAGAACAACATTAACATGTGAAACTGAAATTATGGTCCTGTGAAAATATCTCCATGCCATTTCCTCGGATGGCCTCTAGTCTAGCCATGTTTTTGCCATATTATGCCTTAGATTCTTTTGACTGGTTCTCTGTCGCTTTTGGTCTTAACAACTTTAATTCTTCACTTACAAGAGCCGGGAGCGATCCCTTATGGTGGCCATGACATATTTGAACGTAGCTGCCAACTCATCCGTCCCTTTCGACGTCCTGTAGAACACTATTGGAGCCATGATATGCATAGTTACACTGACATGAAACTATATTGGATGTTCTTCAGTATTGGCTCTTTACACTTAGAAACATTACGAAATAGGCGAGTTCGGGGATCTGTGGCCCCCTTTGTTTTAGCCCCTTTTCAACATTTTTCTCCATAGGACCGAGGGTGGTGACCAGGTGCTTAGCGTTCAGGCGCTAGCGCATTTTCTTCTATCCCGGGGGCTATTTTCCTTTGTAAATAGATTAGTGCCCCGGTTACTTTAGGTTGTTCTAGACCACGCGTTAGCACAAAGTCAGAGCCCCTTTATTGACGTATCACAATCGGGGATTTGACTCTGGAGTTGTGACATCAGGTTTCACTGATTGCTGATTGTCGATCACCGTATGTGTTTAGCCCTTGGTTCTTTGGCACCTCGCATGACTGTAGGCCCGCCACCATATCAAAGCCCCTTTATCGGTGTATCGTAATCCGAGATTTTACTTTGGTGCAACGACATGCCTTAAACTACGAATGCCAATTAGTGATCTTCGATGTGACGTCATCATGTGCCATATGGCACCCTTTGTGTGGTGACACGTGTCTCCCTATTTTTCCCTCTTTGGACCCTTGAAAATGCCCGATCTGCATGCCACGTGTCCTCCATATTGCCACGTCATGATGACGTAAGATGCCACGTGGCTTTATCAGAACCAATGAGATTAAGCCGCGTGGCCCTCTAGAGGAGAGAGAAAAGGCCAGCCCTAGTTTGGGATTTGCGACCGATTTCCTTTGTTAAACGTTTCAAGGCATACCCCCAACAGTTTACATTATCAGCGTTCATTGATCAGAAGTTTGTTAAGGTTGACACTTTTGAAAACGCTGATCGCTGATATGGCCTTGACCTCCGATATTGCGAGACCTCCAATGGGCGACCTCGCCGATATGCCATGCGGTTGATCCTTTGATATATAGGAGCTTTGATGTTTGATGCACCGATATGCCATGACCTCCACTGTTGCCATTGCCGATGTGCTGGGACTTCTGATATGCGGGATCGTCGATATACTTGGATGCTGACTCCTCCAATTGGATCCCGCTGATATGCCTGATCGCTAATCGCTAATCGGCAAAATGCTTGCGCTGTTGCATTGCACCTTAGAACCTCTGATCACCGATATGTGGTATGTCGGAACCTCCGATCTCTGATGTACTATATGCCTCCACTTCTAATCACCAATTGCTGATTGGACACGTGTCAGAAGGACACCAACTCAAACTTAGAATTTTACAAGTTTTTCCTTTGTTTTCTTGTTTGGAGAGGCAAAACTTCAACTAGATCTAACTTTTGATCCAGAAGTCCATTATAGGAGTTACACATACCCTTGGAAAGCTTATTCTGAGCACTATCCAATGGAGGGGGTCTAATTTAGTATTGAGTGCTTTTGTGGCTTGGAAGATGATTGCAAATTTTTTCTGCTCTTTTGCACCCTTTTGACAATTGAAAACAAATAATGTCGAGGGTGACAACAGGTTCTTTCTTGACACCATATTCAGAAAAGGGAAAAGGGGCATGGTCACTCGAGGTTATACCAAAAGGGATGAGGAACTTCCTTGAGGAAGACTCAAGGGATGAACAAGAGGGAAAGGCAAAGGGGAGGGCAAAGTGTCATATTCAACGGGTTTTCCTTCCCCACAATCTAAAGGCTCAAGTGGTTCAAATACATAATCATAAGGTGGGTAGGTAAGAGCCTTGTTGCTTTCCTCATTATAAGCATCAAAGATTAGGCTTTCATTAAAAGGAGAGTCAAAGATTGGGCTTTCATTAAAAGGAGAGTCAATCGCTTCCATCAAAGATAGTCGTTCTTCATGCAAGGGAAAATAACAATTCTTCTTCCCAAGGGTATCGAGGGAGATGTCATCACAAGTAATGCCCGGGATAAAGGAAAATCCAGTCTCAATCTCATCTTCTTTGCAGTATCATAAATGGGAGCACAATCAAATTTAGGCCCAACAATCTCCCATTTGTCCTTGTCAATGTGGAAATAATCTCCAATGTCATCTTCCAAGGAGCTCACGGGATCACCTTCCTCAAGGTTCTAAAAACAGAGTCATCAGGAGTGATACCCTTGAGAAAGGTAAGTTCAGTCTCGACCTTACTTTCCATATCCTCATTCTCCTCAACACATGTGCTCTTAGAATCATCCTGTCCATCCTGCGGCCCCAACGAGGGCTCATCTTTGAGATTCTCAAGGTCATCTTCATCTTGGTTGGTTGACAAGCAAGACCCCTCTTCTTCTCTCTTCTCTTGAAGAACAATGGCTAAGATATTTGTTACATGATTTTGGTAATGCGCTTCTAGGAGGAGAGCATTAGTGGGGTTCTCTTTATATTCACATTTCATCTTATGAAGCTTCACCTGTTCATCATATAAACGGGAGAATACTTCATTAGAATTACATTCCCTTACTAATCCCCTACATGACCTACTATATTCGTCCATTCTTTCTTGTGTGATTTGGAGGCTTTCAAGATCCAAATCTTCGTCATCCTTAGAGGATATTTCTTTCACTTCACTGGTATTCACACCCAATTCCATAACTGGTATTGGCTCATCATCCTCATTTTCTTGGTCATCTTGGTCATCCAAATCCTCATCTGGTAATGAGCCAAATTTTTCCTTGATTTTGTGAGACAAGGAATTAAATGCACCAGTGTAATAGACAAGCTCCAAGAAGAGATTATCTGTGGGCCCTTCTTCATACTCCTTCCTTATGTTGTCGAGGCTTTGACCTGCTCTTGCTATAAAAATTGGGTATGAAGTCTTCATTCTTGTGCTCTATCAGATGATCACAAAGCTCAGACCACAAATCCAATCTTTCCCTTAGGTCTTTTTCTTCTTCGGGGCCAATGTCATGGATACTTTCTTTAACCATTTTTCATGATCTTGCATATAATGGGAAAATGGAGTCGCCAAGGTGAATTAAAATGCCTTCACAAATGCTTGCTTCACCATACAAGCGTTGACTATGAAGTTCAATGAGGAACTAGGACTTCGTGCCTCCAATGGAGTCACCAAATGGTATATCAATAATGTCTTATGGGGAACAAAGCACACGTTTCATGTCCTTGGCAACGACGCCAAAATATTACTGCTCAAACTAGTAAGGGACCTAAGGGGATCCCTAAAGGGAAAATGCTAGGCCAAGGGTAACAAATGGAGACTTAGCCCATTGTCACTTCAGCTAAGGCTCCCTTCTATTTACGGACTTTCATTGATGGGAGGAGACCTGATATGTATGGAGTCACTAATGAATGTTAAGTCAATGGGTATGAGTGACCAAAACAAACCCTTTCCCATAAAAGTTTGAAAGATAGAGCTTGCTTGCCCACTAAGTAAGGTATTATTTATTGTAGGGAAAGGATGAGAGGATTTTGAGGATTAGGTTTATGTAAATAGGCTTATGAAATAGTTCCCCAATCCCTAAATGCTTGTTAGAATTGGTATCAAGGATGGTTCTTGAACAATAAGCATTAAGAGGAACGAGACCACATGAGGCCAAGTGGACCTGGGCTAGGGTATGAGGAAAGTATGAAGCAACCAATGATATTCTTACCCTAGACAAGGTAGGGAAAGGGTCAAGGAAATAATTTCACTTGAAGATGTCTTGACCCTATGAAGCACTAGCCTTGGGGATGGCAGGGCAAGTTTTGATCCCGGAGCTAGGGCTTGACTTTTCTCCTAACTCCATTGTCGGAATAGCTTCAAAATTGGAGGAGAGCTAGAGGAAAGGCTAGCGCAGGAGACCCTAGGAGATTGAGTTTTTTTGATGCCTAGCTTGTCGGGAAATTGATGCCCTAGGTACCCTAATGTGGCTAGTCCCAGAAGGATATGAAGTTTAGTGACCACCCTTGGTAGATCAGTGCCTTAATCTTTGGGAGAATGGAGTCTATGTTGAGTAAGAGTAGGATTTCTTGGTTCCTAATCAAGGAGGCCTCAAGGTCACTTTGTTTGCCTTCTAGGTCAAGAGGAAGCAACCTTGCAGCTTTTATACTTCGATGTGCAAGAGGTATGACTTGTCAAGGTTAAATTTTACCCCTAGGAAATTTTGCTCACATTACATGGCCTATACATTGAAGGAATGCTATAATAGGGACAAATTCCACAACATTAAGTAGTAAATGCAAGCAACAATTAGCCCTAGAACAACGAAAATCCCAGTCCAACATATATGACAAAAGTAAACAAGAATAACATCAAAATTATGCACTTACATGTAATAGAGTATATCCAGCCATTCACAATTGACAATAAAGAAGCTCCAAGAGAAGACAGATCAATATCCACACATCAAAGCTCATCCATAAAGCTCCAATTCATCCTTAGAAAAATTGCAGAAATCTCAAGAGAGATAAGAGATACAAACCAAAGTGATGATGAGCAAATGAGCTCATCTCTCTTGTATTTATACACAACTTAGGAGTTCGAATTAGCCTCCTTGGCCTACATAAGCCCCCAAAATAAAATAATGTTGTAATAATTCAACTTTTGGTGACAAGCCCACCAAACTAGCTCATAAATGAAAAGGTAAACCTCTCAAGAGGTCAAGTGATAATCTATGAATGTTGTAGGGCCCTCTAAGAGGCCTAATGAGGTCCATGGGTGCCACAATGAAGAACATGACGCTCAAAAGCAGTGGACAAAGGGTTGGCCCCTTGTAAGAACCTGTGGTGCTCCAAATGACATGTGGGGGCACACAAGTGTCCTCATGGGTATCCAAACAAATTGAAGATGCCTGTAGGTCGCTTACAAGGGCTAGGTTGATGTTGTAGGTGGTGCCACATCATCATGCAAGGCCTGGATCATCTACCAATTGTGGGGTGTAAAACTGGGGCCAGTTGGGCATGATGGATCATGTGCATCTTCCTCACCCAATAAGTGAATCACGAGCAATCGTTGAATGGTTGTGGGGATCCATGGAGTGATGTTTGTTGCTGTGGAAGCCCATGGCTCTCAACACACCCTACATGTGCCAATGTAGCCCTTTGGAGGATTAAGACCTCGTATAGGGAGACCAAACCCAGAATGGAGACCATCTGCAATCCTGCTTAAGATCCAGTGCACCCCTAGTCTTCCAGTATAACAAGTCATTAGAGAAATTGAGTAAATGAGCTTATCAATCATGGACCATAGCTGGGGGCTTCATAATGGCTCGACCTTCCATAATGGGCTTCAAGATGTGCCAATGTCTCCTAAACTCCAAATGGTGTTAACCAATAATCCTATTATGTGGTTTCTCCTTCTAAAGGGGATAATATAGTCAAGGTACACCCTTCAAAAAGTGGTGGCATGTGACAGATAGGTGAATGAAGTAGGGGATGAGAAGGGGCAACCCTGGGTCACATGCTGGGGTACAAGGGTAGCTAATAAGAGGGAACCACACACTTGGGTTTATAATGTATAGGAGGGAGCAATTGTGGTACATGAGGTGCTCGACCTTGATTTTTCCACCGTTCGTTATATGCCTTTTTCCTTTTTATCATTTTCTTTGATTAATTGCTCGGGGCTCAAGGGGTAAGAGCACGATGTATAAGATATAGCAGTGAATACCCCCTTTTAAGGTGGGGTAGTTCATTGCCCACCAAGGGTTGGAACTTCAGACATTCATGGGTTCCTATACGGTGAAGGAGGTTCATAGAACTTGTAGGAACTAGGGTGATGGCCATCATGATGGGGTAGAGCTCATGTATTGGCTTTTGCCCACGTGCTAAATGTGTTTATCCCAACGATCTTTTGCGTTTTGTGGTACATTTTCCTGTTGAACGTGGTCATGTATGCTTTTATCTTTCTTTTTAGTTGCATCAACCTTCGAGCTTCATTCCAGGCCATGACCCAAGGTGTGGGCAAGGGGAATGGGCATACTAACCCTATGCGGACCCAGTGAAGGAATGTGGACCCATGTGGGAAAAATGATGAATAGGGTAATAATGAATGAAAAGAGGGTACTATGAGCGAATAAAGGAGTGGGAGCACACAACCAAAATTGTGGTTTCCCATGAAATACCATTCCTAGAGCTAAATGGTCCATAAAAGAGATCCCACGGACTAGAATCCAAGGTTAATAACCAAAAGGGGTCTAGGCGACAAGAGCACAGACCTAGCTCATTCTTTCCGCCGGATCCCCCCATTAATTCAAGCCCAGAAGTGTCCCTGATAAGCAAATTGCAATACTCGATTACCAAATGATAAGGCATACCTTTAGGTTCGAGAGGCCCACCTTCAAACATACGATCATGGAAGATGGGCGAGGGACCACATGGCTGGCTCAAGTGGCGGAGAAATGGCACAATGAGCTAGTTGGTGGCTGCAAGGGGCTAGTGGCTGAGGACCATCTTGGAGCTTTTTCTCCTAGGGATATTACCCACAAAATGGTGGGTAATAGTACTCAACTGCAAAGAGAACTACAAAGAATGGTCATGAAAGATCAGGCATACTCTCATTTTAAATGACTCATCAAAAGGCATTTGTGAAGGAGAAGGTGACAATGCACTTGCCAAGCCCACATTAGATAAAGAGCTAGCCATTTGGGAGAATAAAGACAAGAAAGCTTATGCGCTAATTACTGCCCTTATAAGTAAAGAGGTGAGACATCATATTGTTCCAATTACAAATGCTTATGATGCATTAAAAAAGTTGAAATAGTTATATGGTTCACACTCAAAATTGGATGTAGTTCAGTTTGTGATCAAGCTCTTCAACTTGGAGTTGAAGAACAATGATCCCTTGGCCCTAGCCTCAGAGATCAGAGTCATCATGCATGATGTAGATGCCACTGGAGTTAAAATGGACATCCCTCTCACAGAGTTTGTCAAGGCCTTCTATCCTACATACTCTCACTTAATGTTACACGAAGCAGTGACAATTTTTGGAAGCGAAGCGTCGGAAGCGTCACTTTCCAAAAATTCTCTGAATTGAAGCGTCATATCTATATCTATATTATATAATATTTAATAATATATATATACACACTTTTTTTTGACTTTATATTAAAAAATTCAAAAATAGTTGTAGAAGATGTAAAAACATGCATATTTGTACTTAAATCATGATATATATGGCATCCATTGTACATCAATCATTAATTACTCGAGCATCAACCATCTAGACTTTAGCAATTACAAACATGCATCAAATTTTTAAGCATATCATAGATAATAAAAGGTGGAAAGTACAAAAATTTTAAGCATATAATAGAAAATAGACATTTAGAAGATAAAATCATAAAACATTCAAATAACTTATCTAGCAAGTGAACAACTGTCTTCTATGTGGCTCACGAACCCTGGAGATCGGTGACTGCTATGTCCATGGAATATTTGTACTAAACAGATCCACCCCAAGGGATAACTTCTGGCCAGCTCAACCATAGAGCCTCACCTTAAGGGTGTTGAGAGATTGAAATTGTGACCTCTCAACAAGTGAGCAACTGTCCACATGAGTCATGAACAAAATTCAAATAATAATGTTTACAAAATAGGTCACCTCGCCACCACCAACTACACACAGAACTAGGAAGAGTAACACTGAAAAGTTCAAATTCACAACACTAAAGTCTAACACTTTAATCTATCATCTCTAGAATTTACACTATGACAAAAGTAGTGAACTATGAATATATGTACTAATCTCTCCTCCTTACACCACGACCACTACATGCGCTTCAATGTGGTGGCAATGAAGAAGATGGTGGCCATGGAAGTTATGGAACCACTGGAGGTGAAGCCCTTGTTGTTGCTGTTGAAGAATGGAACCTGGGGACCATGGCATTAGATGGGGGTGTCGTCTCATATCGATAATCATTGATGCAGGAGCATGAGGCTTGAAGACAAAAGGCTTCGAATTTATTCAAAAAATACGAAAAAAGTTTACAAGCAAAGGAGTGGGATCCTTTAGCTGTCAATTTACAAGTTTTTTCTAGATAGGGTTTGAGCTAGGATTTAGGGATTGAGTGATTTTGTAATTAATTCATGCAGTTCAGATTCAGTTGAGATTCTTGAGGAGAATATCAACCAGATTAGATATTGTTTAAGATTAGGCAGATTCGATCCAGTAATTAAGGATCTGATTGTTAGAATGAAATGGTAATTATGTAAGTTCTAAATGATTGTAAGGGGATTTTGACTGATTTTGGCTGATTTGGCCATATAAGATTAAGCAGTGTTCCACGGGGACTCGCCCCCCCCCCTAGGGGTCTAGTTTCCTCGCTCCCTCGCGCTCCGGGGACTTGGGGACGAGTAGGGGACGTTTCCCCACGCTCCCAAAATGCAGGAAACTCAAGGGGACGTGCCAGGGAAACGTTTCCCCTCCCTGAGGAGTCGTTTCCGAAAAAGGGGACGTGGGGGGACGTGAGGGAGCGTGGGGGGACGAGGGGGGGCGAGGGGTCAGGGGGGCGAGAGGGGGCGTGGGGGGACGTTGCCTCGGTATTAACGATTTTAATTAACTAAAATTACGATTTAATGCTTAATTAACATTTATAACTTAATTTAATTAATGTTTAGGGTTTAAAGCTTTGGGAAATGGCGGAAAATAGTTAGTTTATTGTTATAAATCAGCGCCCAACGTAAACCATGAACACAACCTGAGCGTGCTGCGTGCCTTTGCTGAAGCCTCCCTGAGCGTGTTTTGCTGCCTGAGCCTGAGTGTGAGCGTGTGTTCGCTGCCTGAGCGTGAGCGTGTTTTGCTGCCTGAGCGTGAGCATGTATTCGCTGCCTGAGCGTGAGCGTGTTCACTATTTGCTGAAGCCGCGTGTTTGTTGCCTGAGCGTGACCGTGTTTGAACTTTGCTGAAGCTGCGTGTTTGCTGAGTGCTCCAGCCTCCCATCGTTCGAGCACTGCTTGTTGATACAGCCGCGCGGAGTCCGGACTAGTCTGCTACAGCTTGGCACTTGCGAGAGTCGATACGGGTTAGTTTTTTTAACAATAATGTTAGCACCCGAATAAGTTTAAAGTTATAATGTGAACGTTTGATTATCACAAACAACATTTGCCTCCGGCTGATTTTCCCTGTAAATAGAATAGATTCTTTTCAGACCCAGATCGGTTATGGCTCTGACCATGCTAAGCAAGTATGCTAGCAGTGATGCTGATTGCTTTTCCTAGTGAGTACGCTAGCGAGGTTTCCCTGCTAACTGCTGCAAACTACCTGTCTGATCAGACCCAGAGCTGTTCAGGCTCTCACCATGCTAAGCAAGTATGCTAGTAGTAGTACCGATTGAGTAATTTTTCCCTCAAACCTGTCTTTTGCATAGGCTAGCGAGAGATTTATATGTAGCTGCTGGAAGTTCTGTGAGACAGCCCATAATCTCATAGCCCAGCTCTTGAGTGGCATTCGAGCAGGAATGCTTATGGCTGAGAGTTTAATGATCACCGGGAACTCATGTTCTCTTGTCCAGTTATGTTTAAGACAGGCATGTTTACTTCACTCTGTAATTGATACGTTTAAGTTAGTTTTTATGTTATGGTTAGTTTATCTGTTATAGCTTTTCTGAATTTACTTCCACTTTTTAAGGCGTTCTATATGTGTGCTTAGTCTGCATATAGAACTTGTTAGCTTGCCCAATTCAATAATTTTATGCGAGTGCTGTAGTTTTATGCATGGAATCAATGATGTCCGGGTAAATGACTCGGCAAAGGAGAGTTCAGATTTTTTAAGTGCTTGAAAAAGTGGAAAACTAAGACAGGAAATAAGCACTGTTCTTAAGGAAATGGAATCGGGCACGCCATAAAAATAAAGAAGCAATACAGTGGACTGTGTTTCAATTCAATATAGCTATTT
Source organism: Pinus taeda (assembly GCA_000404065.3). Lineage (NCBI taxonomy): Eukaryota > Viridiplantae > Streptophyta > Pinopsida > Pinales > Pinaceae > Pinus > Pinus taeda. The sequence continues at coordinate 12,820 of APFE030377038.1, read as the reverse complement.
CACAGGCATAAATATTAAACAACGATTGCATTGACCTGTAAAATATTTTCTAGCAAAATCGTATCAGAATATAATACATTTCCTAATATCAATACATTTTTAGGGTAATACATTAATATCAATACAGCAACGTCCTGAGAAAAATCCATATTTTTCCCTGCAAAGAATGATAGAGGCATACTCGAGACATTTTGATTTTTGGCAAGGTCATACAAGTCTAAATAGTAAATGTTCCCAAAACGTTATAATGGATTCTGTAATAGTGCATGAAGCACTCATTCGTCACTTTTAGAAGCAGGCTGGTGTATGCTAAATTAATCCTGAACGATGCCAGGTGCATTTTTTGATCCTCTCTGGCCCCTGCTTTCCCTTGCCACAAGCCTGGGCAAGCCTCAAACCCCTCACGGTGGACCCTCCTCTGCCTTCTCTGGTGTGCTGCAGAACCTAAGGGGTCTCCCTCTTCCCTATTGGAGGCCTACAAGGCTACAAGCCTTCCTTCCCTCTCTCTGTCCTCCCTTAGCCTTTGTGACCTCATGCAACCCTCATCTCATGATCTCTGTCATATTTTGATTAGCAGAATTTCAATTTTCTAAGTGCAGAGTTAGAAGGTTTACGTAAGCCCAAGAATAAATGTTGGCTGTGTCAATGTACAGGTTGAAATGAACGCACATAGGTAATAGTATTTTGCTGTAATCTAGTCCATTAGGGCCTCATCTGCTCAACAAATTGAAATAATTAATAAACTGTAAACACAATCAGCAGAATACAAAACTGAAAACTCTTGCTGTCCTTAGTGTACTGTGTAACCCTCTTTTCTTTGCAGCTACAGACTTCTTTTGTCCACAGATTTCAGCCAATCTTGGCTGTCCACTTGTCAGTCCTAGACTCCTAGGCATGATCTCCACAACAAAGTTACAAACTACTTCACTTGGGCTGATCCTTTAGCTCTCGAATACCTTGCTGTAGCCTCTGCCCAACCCTATTTAGCTCTCACATTTTGTTTTGTTGTTGTTAAAAAAATGTTACTTAAATTTTTACCTTTTAGAGAAACTGTGTAACTGTATGTTAATTGAAGCTATTTTAATTTTTAGTATTTAGTATATACCTCAGATTTGCTCAACATTTAACTTTTTAAGGGTATGCCTGAATATGAAATTCTCAACCATAAACAGGAATTGTGACATTGTCTCAAACAAACAATCCTACTGCAGAACCGTCATGAATTTATTTTTGCAACTAACAAGCATATAGCTAGAAATGTCTGTACACAAAGCTACTGTTTAGTCATCCATTAAAATTTAGAACAGGGGATATTAATAATTATCATATTTGTGCACTAAATGTTCACTCCATGCTTTATTTTTCTGCTGATTAGGCACCCCCTAGAATGATGTATGAATTTTAATTTTTTAGTGATTACAACCAACTAATTGGTCCAATAAACTGAGATAAAATCATAAACATACACTATCTCATCTTATGTGATGTTAAAAGAACAGAACCTTTTCAATTTCATGGTTGGATGACCTTAAATTTGGAGGAAGTAAGTTGGTTGCACGTCATAAGAATTTTGGTAGTGAAATCAAATTCTTGTATGTTCAATTGAATGGCTGTAATCATGTAATGTTTCTAATTTTTTTATTTTATTTTAATTTTTCATTTCAGGTTGCAACTTACAGGCTGCAACTTACATTTTGACTTGTCATTCAACTTGCAACTTACAAAGTTACAAGTTACAACTATGAGTGAAAGTCAAACTTCTTCTGGGAACAGTGAGAACACTGAAAGTGACTACCACTGTAGTGAACCACATGATGCACAAGAAGAAGTTCAAAGTGGTCACAAGGGGGCAAGACACCAGAATAGGCATGGTGTAGATTTTGGAGCCCCGCCAAGAGAGCTGGAAAAATTTGCAAAGGGGACATTTAACCCTCTAAAACCACTTCTAATCTATGCAACTAGACTGCCAAAAAAGAATCCAAAAGTTGCTGGTGGCTCACGTGATTGGGTCTGCAATATTTGTGGGCATCACTTTGTTGGCAGCTATACCAGGGTGAAGCAACACATTTTGGCTATTACAGGTAAAGGAGTGAATATGTGTCCCTCAAAGAACCTGGATTCAGCTCTGAGAGAGCAACTTTGGAGGCTAGAAAGGGCATCCGCTGGAAAAGGATTGTTCTCTAGTAGACATATGGATCCAGGCACAAATATTCCTCCATCCAGTGCTTCATCAAAAAGGACAAAGGTTTCCACTGGTGCATCTCGTTCTTCTGCAATGGGTGGTACTGGTACAGTGTCTGGGATGTACAACATTCTAGATCGAGATGACACAGATGATGCAATTGGCAAATTTCTTTTTGCTAATGGGATTCCCTTCCATGTTGTTCGTTCTCCTTATTACAAGGAAATGGTCCAAGCAATTGCAAAAATAGGGCCATCATATGTACCACCCGGAGAACATAAACTACGAACAACAATTTTGGATAGACAAGTGTCCAAAATTAATGTACAGAAAGAGAGAATGAGACAAACATGGTTGAGGTTTGGTTGCTCTATTGTTATGGATGGATGGACTGACATCCGAAAACGCCCACTAATCAACATCATAGTGACATCTTCAGAAGGTCCATTCTTTCTTAAAGCTGTTGACTGTTCTGGAAAGCGCAAGGATGCATCTTTCCAATTTGAGCTTCTGCGAGAAGCTATAGAGGATGTTGGGCCTGATAGTGTGGTGCAGGTTGTGACAGATGCAGCTGCAGTTTGTAGATCAGCTGGGTTATTGATTCAAAACAAGTATCAACACATTTTTTGGACTCCTTGTTGTGTGCATGCACTCAATAATGCACTGAAGGACATTGGCAAGATTCAGTGGATATCAGACTTGGTGTCAGCGGCAAGAGATGTGCAGATGTTTATCTGCAACCACCACACCTCCTTGGCTATGTACAGGGCTCACACGAGGAAGGAATTCCTCAAGCCCACTGATACTAGATATGCTAGCTATTTTCTCTTATTGGAGAGGATGATAGAGGTACAAGCACCTCTACAATCCTTGGTTGTGAGTTCAGAGTGGGGAAGGTGGTCAGAATCAAAGTCAGACACTGGGAAGAAGGTCAGGCTTCAGGTGTTGGACAATGATTGGTGGGCAGATTGTTCTTATTTGGTGTCATTCTTAGGCCCTATTGTGGAGGTCATTCATTACACTGATTCAGATGCTCCCAGTCTTGGAGAATTTATGAGACCTTTGATAGCATGTTGGGTCGTGTGAAGGTAGCCATTCAGCAGAGGGAGCCCTCATTAGAGTTCTATACTTCCCAGATTCGACCCATCATTCAGCGTAGGTGGGATCGCATGAACACACCTTTGCACATGGCAGCATATGCATTAAACCCAAAATGGTATGTTGAGAGACCTGGGAGGGTGCCTCCTATTGATGATCCAGAGGTAAAGAAAGGCTTCCTAGATGCAATTGCAAAGATGTTCAGTGAGGAGGAGGGGTCAAAATTTCGAAGACAGTTTGTTCAGTTTGCATCTCTTAGTGGGCCCTTCAACACACGTGGTGCTCGGGCAGATCGCATAGATCTAGCCCAAGATGACCCGATTGGTTGGTGGAGGATGCATGGGGATGATGCTCCAGAGCTCAAAGATCTAGCCATGCGTTTGCTGTCTCAGATTGCTAGTTCCTCTGCAGCAGAGAGGAATTGGTCCACATATAGCTTCATCCACTCTATCAAGAGGAACAGGCTTACCTCTAGAAGAGCGGAGAAGTTAGTTGCTGTGCATAGTGCCCTACGTCTTGAGCATAGGAAGACACCTGAGTATTTGAAGGGACCAGCAACACGATGGGATGTTGATCCAGAGGATGATGCACAGGTAGATATGGAGGAGAGACTTGATGAGAGACAGATGGGGTTGGTTGGTGTGCCACTTAGCATGTTTGAGAATGCTAGTGATTCAGATTCAGATGGTGATATGGTTGATCCTGATTTATTCATGCAGCAGCTGGATGAAGACATTGCAGAGACTAGCGGGGCATTACCTTGAGGCTTGAGCATTACCTTGTGGCATATTTTGCATTATGCTTGTTTATCTTTTGATATGTTGATGTTCTCAGTTCTTATCATTTGTGTTATCAGTTATTCAGATTCTCACTCTATAAAATTTTGACTCTTGATGTATCAGACTTGACTTTAATCTTTTATAATTCTATAAAATTTGGACTCTTGATGTATGATGTATCAAACTTTACTTTTATAAGTTTATGTTAATATTGAATATTTGTTGTTCAATATTCGATGTTCATAGTAGGAAGTGAAACATCAATATGGTTTAACTTTAAACTTTAATCATAATGTATGATTATAAATTAGAATTTTAAAATTTGGATAATGTCAAATGATATTCATATCAATGATCATGCTTTGCAGCTTTTCAATTCAAACCAAATTGTCATAATGGACTCAATTAATAAATAATATTTTATATTTATAAATTTATAATTTTTAATACCCTGACGCTCCCCCACGTTTCCTAAAAAATGGTAGGGAGCTTTTGCATAAGCCGCTCCCTTGCCCCCTCGCTCCCTTGCCCCCTCGTCCCGGAACCTTGGTGGAACATTGAGATTAAGTTGCAGAAACTGAATCTCTATCTGTATTTTTGTGTATAATTGGTCAATCCCAGAGGCGTTGCATCCCTCCGAAATATCTGTGTATTATTGAATTTCAGTTTGGCTTGAAAATTTAGAGTTCTGTATGATTTTGTGTGGTCGCGTTTAATTCCTCTTTCGTCATGTATTAAGTTAGATTGAATGTGTTTCGAACCATAGAGATTTAATTAACTAAGCTTCGAATTACAAAGAGTAGAACTCAACCTAGCGGAAGCGCTAAAATTATAGCAGAACAGAGGGAAGCCTAACAAATCGTGGCAAACCAGGAAGAAGAGCGAGAGTCGTCCGATCTACAGATCCAGTAGATTTAACGGTCATCGCGTGCCAATAAGCTCGTGCAATAGTCAAGGAAGAAAGGTGGTTTTATCAGCGAGCTGTTTATTGGGTGAAGAAAAAGTGGTAAGCGGTCTTTTGGAATTCTAAGCGATTCCATTAATAAACCGACACGTAGCACTCAGGTGGAGAGGGAAAACCACTTTATTGGGCGGGTAAACGTCGCGCAAGATCCCTGTTCGATATCACTGTTGATCGTTGGATCATGTGTGCTTTGACCAACAGTGGAGGATCAACGATTAGTTTCGTTGATCGAGTGAACCATCAACTGTCGTATTGAAGGGTAAGATCAACGACGGAGAATTAATGCGATAATGTTTATGGAAAAGCAGACGTGATAAGGAAATAAACCAAAGTTTGAATTCCTTTTGATTCCGTGGTAAATGAAAGGTTTGTCATATTGCGGGTAAAATTAAGCAGTTCGGCTAATTTAGCAGAATAGCCAAGTTTGGAGGTAGATGACTGATACTCCAAAGGAAATCCAAGAAGGAGTTCCACCTGAACTTGCAGAAATCGTTTATGGATTTGAACAATTATCCATTACACTTGCACTCAGGCCACCATTTGTGGTATCAGAGCAGCCTATTGACATTGAACATGATCTCAAGGATCAGAAAAAGAAATCCAACATGGCTTTCAGAGTTGGAGGAAGAGGTGGTGGTCGAAGAAGAGGACGACAGGTTGCAAATGCTGAAGTGTTTGAAGCTGTGCAAGCTAGATTAGAAGCAATGGAAATGGGAAGAGATGCAGATGCTGGAGATGTCAGTGAACCTGAAGCTGAAGCTGCAGAAGAAGAACCTACAGATGTAACTCCTAAAATGAGATTCTTTAAGTTAGTATTGAGATCCACATCCAAGCCTAGACTTGAAGTTTCAATCTACACAGGAAGCTTAAGCCCTGAGGAATTGATAGACTGGATAAATGACATGGAGAAATTCTTCAATTATGAAGAAACAGAAGAAGGAAGGAAGGTGAAGTTTGCTGTCACAAAATTGAAAGGACATGCAACACTTTGGTGGGATGGAGTGCAGACAGAAAGAAGAAGACTTGGCAAACAACGAATTAAGAATTGGAACATGATGGTGGTAAAACTGAAAAGTAAGTTTTTGCCAAGTGATTATCAGCAAACATTATTTAGACAGATGCAGAATCTTAGATAGAGATCTATGACAGTAAAGGAATACACAAAGGAATTCTACAAAGTGAGTATAAGAGCAGGACAAATCCAAGATACAGATGAGAAGGTTGCAAGATATGTGAATGGTCTTAGAATGGACATTCAAGATGAGATAAGTGTGTTGTCTCCTAAAAAAGTAGAAGAGGCTTATTAGATGGTATTGAAGGCTGAAGAAAAACTCATGAAGAAGCAGTCTGCCAAAAATAGAGGTACTTTACGAGGAAGGGGAAGTCAAGGCGGTAGAGAAAGATCTACAGTGCCTAGAGATGGAGCTAGCAACAACTCAAGTCAGCATGCACCCACAGGAGGTGATGCAAGTGGCAGAGGGAGTTTTTCTAGAGGAAGAGGAGGCAGAGGTAGAGGAAGAGATGTTAGATGTTACAGATGTAACAAGCTGGGACACAGAGCTTATGAGTGCCCAGAAAATATAGGAATGAATCAGAGGAATGCAATTGTTGCAAAAACTGAAGAAGAAGCAACAAAGGTAATAGAAAAAGAGAATGTACCAGGGAAAGGGAATCTTTGGTAGTCAACAAAATTTTGTTAAAACTAGCTAAGGAAATTATTGAACCAGCACAGAGGAAAACCTTGTTTAGGACTGTGTGTAAGGTTCAAGGGAAGTGTTGTCAGATGATAATAGATAGTGGTAATACAGATAATTTGGTCTCCACAGAAGTGGTGGAGAAGTTGAAATTGAAAACAAAGAAACATCCAACACCTTACAAGGTGTCGTGGCTTCAAAAGGGATATCAGCTAGTAGTGAATGAGCAATGTGAAGTGGAGTTGCAGTTGGGTAAAAACAGAGACAAAATTCTGTGCGATGTGATGCCTATGGATGTGTGTCACATATTGTTGGGTAGACCTTGGCAGTATGAAGAGGAGCTATGCATGATGGAAAGAAAAACACATAAAAATTTAGCAAAGATGGTGTCAATCATATATTGCTGCCAATGGAAGAAGAGGATAAACATCAAAGAAACATGATCCAAAGACCCTTTTGCTGAGTAGAAAGGAGTAGTTGCAACAGATGGAAGAAAATGAGGTAGGTTTTGCATTGGTTTGCAAACCCAAGGTAATAATTACTTCCACAAAAGTTTCTGATTTACCACTTGAAATTCAAGAGATGCTGGACAATTATTGTGATATCATCGTAGATGATTTTCCTGATGAGTTACCACCCATTAGAAAGATTAGCCATCATATAGATTTGATTCCAGGAGCAAATCTACCAAATAAAGCAGCTTATAGGATGACTCCCACAAAGAATGAAGAGATCAAGAAACAGGTTCAGGAACTGTTAGACAAGGGACTGATTAGAGAGAGTTGAGTCCTTGTGTAGTGCCAACAGTGTTGAGCCCAAAGAAAGATGGAGGCTGGAGAATGCGCACTGATTCAAGAGCAATCAATAGGATAACAATCAAGTACAGATTTCCTTTACCTAGAATTGAAAATTTGATGGATTGTTTGAGTGGAGCTAGATATTTTACAAAGTTAGATTTAAAAAGTGGTTATCATCAAATCAGAATTAGAGAGGGAGATGAGTGGAAAACTGCTTTTAAGACCAATGAAGGATTGTATGAATGGATGGTAATGCCTTTTGGATTGTCGAATGCCGCAAGTACATTTATGAGACTTATGAATGAAGTTCTGAAGGAATTTATTGGCAAATTTGTAATAGTATATCTGGATAATATATTAGTTTACAACAAATCAAAAGAGGAACATGTGAGATATCTGAATTATGTCTTACAGAGGCTACAACAAGAGAAGTTACTGTTAAATTTAAAGAAATGTTCATTCATGAAGGAGGAGTTGGTGTATTTGGGCTTTGTTGTTTCTGTTGAGGGGTTAAAGATGGATCCAGAGAATATCAAGGCTATCATGGAGTGGCCTTCACCAAGAAGTGTCTTTGAGGTAAGAAGTTTTCACGGTCTTACTAGTTTTTACAGGAAATTCATAAGGAATTTTAGTAAGATCAATGCTTCAATTATTGACACAATAAAGAAGGACAAACAACCATTTAAATGGTCTGCTGAAGCAGAAAAGAACTTCCAGCTGTTGAAGAGAAAGATTACTGAGTATCCTATTTTGATTTTGCCTGATTTTAATAAACCTTTTCAAGTGAAGTGTGATGCCAGTGGAGAAGCCATTGGAGCTATTTTGAGTCAGGAGGACAGACCTGTAGTTTATTTTATTGAAACGCTGAATGAGATAAAGAAGAAATATTCTTCTTTTGACAAGGAGTTTTATGCAGTGGTGTTGTCTTTGAAGAAGTGGAGACATTACTTGATGTCCAAGGAATTCATATTGTATTCAGATAACCATGCATTACAGTACATTATGCAACAACCAAAGCTTAACTAGAAGCATGCAAAATAGGTAGAATACCTTCAAAGTTTTAATTTTGTGTTAAAACATATAACTGGTCAATTAAACAAAGCAGTAGATGCCTTAAGTAGAAAAAGTATTTTAGTTCAAGAAAGTCAAATTCAAGTGTTGGGTTTGGATTTTCTTAAAGAGCTATATGAGAAAGATTTAGATTTTAAAGAGGAATTTGAAGCTTGTAGGAATCCTGTTTTGATAGACATAAGCAAATGGCTGGATTATTCCATGCAAGAAGGATTGTTGTTTAAAAGAAATCAGTCGTGCATACCAAATTGTTCTATAAGAGCAAATTGGATTAAGGAGAAACATAGTGGTGGACTGGGAGGACATTTGGGTGCAAACAAGACTTATGAACAGTTGAACAAGTTTTATTTCTGGCCGAAAATGAAGTATGAAGTGGAAAATTATGTGAGAAATTGTAAAGTCTATCAGTATGCAAAGGGAAGGAGCCAAAACACAGGTTTGTATGTTGCATTACCTATTCCAGATAGGCCTTGGGATATGGTAAGTATGGACTTTGTTTTGGGTTTACCAAAAACTCAAAGAGGAAATGATTCAATTTATGTTGTGGTTGACAGATTTTCAAAAATGGCACATTTTATTCCATGTTATAAAATCAGTGATGCTACTCATATTGCTAATCTCTTTTTTAAGGAGATTGTAAGATTACATGGGTTACCTAAGAGCATTGTTTTAGACAGAGACACCAGATTTGTTGGACATTTCTGGAGGACATTGTGGAAGAAGCTTGGAACTAAACTGAGTTGCAGTTTTGCTTATCATCCTCAGACTGATGGACAGACTGAAGTTGTAAATAGAAGCTTAGGTAATCTTCTGAGAAGTCTTGCAGGTGAACATCCAAAATAGTGGGATCAAGTATTGGCACACGCAGAATATGCTTATAATGATTCTCCTAACAGGAGTACAGGGCAGAGTCCATTCCATATAATCTATGAAATGCACCCAAGAGGAGTGTCTGAATTGAGAGACTTGGGAGGAGCTGAAAGGAGAAGATTTTGCTATAGAAGTTCAAGCAATACATGAACAAGTAAAACAACAACTACAGGACAACAACATAAAATACAAGAACATAGCAGATTTGAAGAAAAGAGAAGTTAATTTTGAGGTTGGAGATTTGGTTTTAGCACACCCGAGGAAGGAAATATTTCCAAAAAGGGAGTATAATAAGCTAAAGTTTAAGAAAATTGGACCACGCAAAGTCTTGAGAAATTTTTCTGCAAATGCGTACGAAATTGAATTACCCCCTAATATTGGAATATCTCCAATTTTCAATGTTGCTGATTTGTATAGGTATGAAAGTGAAAATGCAGATGACACAACAGAGGATCAAGAAGGACAAGAGATTGATTGGGTAAAACAATTATCTATAGCAAAGGAATTGAAGCCAGAGAGGATTTTGGACAAGAAATTGATGAAGAAGACAAGAGGATAGGAGTATTTTTAGTATTTGGTCAAATGGAAGGATCAACCAATTGCTGAAGCTACTTGGATGACAGATGCCATGCTACAGAAGTTGGGCAGTTCTGTAGAAGAGCTCATGGACCCCATGAAGAATTTTGTCCTCAGGAGTCTGATGCAGAAGCATGAGGCTTGAAGACAAAAGGTTTTGAATTTATTCAAAAAATACGAAAAAAGTTTACAAGCAAAGGAGTGGGATCCTTTAGCTGTCAATTTACAAGTTTTTCTAGATAGGATTTGAGCTAGGATTTAGGGATTGAGTGATTTTGTAATTAATTCATGCAGTTTAGATTCAGTTGAGACTCTTGAGGAGAATATCAACCAGATTAGATATTGTTTAAGATTAGGCAGATTCGATCTAGTGATTAAGGATCTGATTGTTAGAATGAAATGGTAATTATGTAAGTTCTGAATGATTGTAAGGGGATTTTGACTGATTTGGCCATATAAGATTAAGTTGTAGAAACTAAATCTCTGTGTGTATTTTTGTGTATAATTGGTCAATCCTGAAGGCGTTGCATCCCTCCGAAATATCTCTATGTATTATTGAATTTCAGTTTGGCCTGAAAATTTAGAGTTTTGTATGATCTTGTGTGGTCGCGTTTAATTCCTCTTTCGTCGTGTTTAAGTTAGACTGAATGTGTTTCGAACCATAGTGATTTAATTAACTAAGCTTCGAATTACAAAGAGTAGAACTCAACCCGGCGGAGGCGCTAAAATTATAGCAGAACAGAGGGAAGCCTGACAAATCGTGGCAAACCCGGAAGAAGAGCGAGAGCCGTCCGATCTACAGATCCAGTAGATCTAACGGTCATCGCACACCAATAAGCTTGTGCAATAGTCAAGGAAGGAAGGCGGTTGTAGAAACCAGGAACCAGAATTTAAAACTGAAATACAGACAGCGTAAAAATTTAAATTGTACTAACCTCAACTGCGGCTGATGATTCTGCTGCTGAATTGGTACTTCTTCAATCAAATTTCGAGATGGCCAATACCACCCGACCTGACAGAGCAACCTGGTTGCTCGATCCAGAGACGCTCTCCACAGAGGCTCTCTGTCCCTCCGTGCCCAGAACTCAGATCACTAAAAGCTCTTCTGTAATATCTCTGCTTCGGTTTTCTGCTATTGAGTTTTTCCTTCCTCTGCCTCCCCCTGCTCCCGGGTCAGCCCTCTGCTATTTATTTCCCTTCTCCTGGCGGTGGCCGCCCTCCCACTTGCAGCCACCGCCTCTCCGCATTCAATCCACTGCGATATTTGTTGCCATAAATTTTCAGTAGGTAGTTTTTAATAGTTTCAGATATTTTAGGTATGATCGATGCCCAGCCTTTATGCTGGTTATCATAGTTTTTACAAGGTCACGTTTAAAATACATGTTATGGTATTTTTTAATGCTCATATAGAATATGTTATAAGGTCTAATGTTTATATATATATACTTTAATGTTTATATAAAATATGTTATAAGGTTTAATGTTATATATATGTACTTTAATGTTATATAAATTATGTTATAATATTTAAATGTTTATATATATACCTTTTAACATTTCAAAATATGTTATAGTATTTAATGATATATATATCTTTTAATTTTTATAATTTGTAAAGTCTAACTATATAACATAAAGTTTTATGTATATATATATCATCTTCATATATTCTAAAGTTTAACATTTTTATTAATGGGTCAATTAGATGGGTTGTTACATACATCCCCCCTTCTGAAAACTTCGTCCCGAAGTTTAGAGCTTCAGGTTCAAGGTTTTAACGGACATGCCCCTTTCTATCCAGGTTCCCAAGCTATTCAAACTCATCCTATCCTTCCTAATCTCTTCTGCTCCCATCCTATCCGTCCTCTACTAGAGTATGCCATGGCGTCAATTTACTAACCTAACCATTCATAACACAAGGGTAACAGCGTCGACTATACCGACTTGATTCCCAGTAGGCATCCGACAGTCATCATCACACGTCTAGGGGAGCGTGACTCGCACAGTCCTCCCATGACTCCAGGTTCCGGAGGATAAACGGTGGGTAACACCTCCACCCCTCCAGTAGTATCAGGGCTACTACCCTATCATAGAATCACTTTGAGCTTTAACTGATCTGAGTTCTGTCTTCACGTGGCCCTCTCGAAAATTGGATCAATTATCTGCAATCATAGTTTATCTGCCAGCTTACCTGTAATCTTACACTCACCCAGCATTTGTAAAATGTGCATCAGCATATTCAAAATAACTTATGTACTATCTACATATAACAGAATTTTGTTTATTTCCTATGCATGTATTCTGACTTTTCTATAGGTGTACTCACTTCCTGTCTTTTATTTCAGTTGCTCGTTTTGACATGCATAAAATAAAACAGATTTATACTTGTTTAATTTCTACCCGAAGTAAAATCATTTGACGGTCTTAACTTTACTTCAACATTTATAATTTAGTCATATAGTCACACATATTGTTTTGGTATCCATGTACCAGCAGGAATTAAACACATATCATTTTGGTATCCACGTACCAGCAGGAATTTAAACATATTATTTTGGTATCCATGTACCAGCAGGAATTTAAACACACATTACGTCATAAGGTCTCATGTTTACACAAAATAATTCAAAATGTTTCTGAGTCTCTGACTGTAGTGAAGTAAATATATACAAAACATATTGTAAAGGTCTTCAAAATGGACATAAGTTAGGATATCTCTGACAGATGTCCTCTGTATTTTCCCAAGTTGCTGATCCAGGGCTATACTTGTCCCATTGGCCCTTAACTTG